>JAUIMM010000171.1:2657500-2960000 GCA_031769625.1 Taudactylus pleione
CAATGGACACACATGAATAATAAGTATGTGCTCCACTCTGAAAAAGCCACTAAGTAAATGTTATGATTCTGTGGCGATCTGAGCATACTTTTAATGTTTTAATATAACTTGTGGATGTCATAGCTGCCAGACTCACCTGCTTCAAATGGTTACTCACAACTCACCTTTTCATCAAAGCCCACCATCATTCCTCCTAAATCTGCAATTTCTCCTCCCTGATATTCTCTTTCTCCAGCTCATCTTCCTATTGTTCATTTTTCCTCTCACTAGCAGGGCCCTTCTTCTTCATCCCTGCACTTTGTTTCCATACTCCTTGTCTCCTAATCCCCCCCAGCATCTCTGACACTGTGTGCTCGCCCTTTATTGGATCCAGACTCATAGAGCGCTGATCTGCTTTCCACTCCCTGTGACTCTGGGGGGAGATATATTAACCGCTTCTCCCCCATGTATTATTGGATGGCTGGGCGGTAAATGACAGGGGCTCCCCTGTCATTATCAGCGCTGCTATGTATGAACGGTCAGTTCGCCTGACCGTTTCGCCAGCTGCAGCTATCGATATTGGACAGCTGCGGTGGCTGCCGGCTCAAGGCTGCCGGCAGGATCTCTCAATGTTTGCTAGATCTCGCGCATGCCCAGTGGAGCCAGCCGGGAGTGAGAGACATTGCATCAGCACTGGGCTGATGCGCTGTGTGCTCAGCTGGGGATCGCCGGAGGAGGTAGTGTTCACTCATTCTTAGTGCTTCCTGCTTCACCGCGGTAAAGGGGCGAAGCAGGAAGCGTTATAGCAGCACAATAAGTGCCGCTATAATACATCTCCCCCACTGACACTTGCCTGCCAAAGATAGAGGCCCTCATTCAGAGACGGTCGCAAGAAGCGATCGCTCTCTCTGAATGAGGGCGGCCGCTTCTTTTTTTTTAGTGCGCTTCCTGGTCGCTAGCTTAGCTGTTACCACCCACAGCTTAGCAACCGACCAGGGTGATGGTTGCGATGGTCAAGACCATCGCGACCATCAGGGCTTGCGACGAGACCCTTAGGTTGGGTCTCGGCAGCTGCGTGTGCGCAGGGCCTAACCATCGACCCGGCTGCGAGCGCTCAGCGCTTGTGACCGGGTCTGAATGAGACCCACAGTGAGTTACCCAATCCACACCCCCCTGACCATGTTATACCTGGCTTGTCAATTTCTTGCTCTGTGTCGTTCCAGCTATGTGTCAGTGGTCACGAATTCAACCAACTTGGGTTCAGAATTAGCAGAGTTAAAAAGAAGACAGAGGTTGTGAGAGGAAAGTGTATGCAATAGAATCCATTGCTGAAGGCAATCTGTAGTAATCCTAATATAAAGGGAAATATTCTGCTATACAATGGTGAGGCATAGTTTTATGCACAAAGGCCTTTTAGGGTGCACATGGGCTAATTATTCCTTGCAGATGGAATCATAAAATTCCCTAATAGGTCAGGTTGTACCTTGTACAGTAGCAACATAGGGGCTGATTCAGACCCGCTCGCAAGCCGGTCGATGTTTACCCCCTGCGCATGTGTGAGATCCGGCCAGCGACGGGCGCTCCGTCACTACGGGTCTCACACCAAAGCGGGGCGGCTGTCGATTGTGATTGACAGCTCGCCCCATTTTGGAGGCGGGCAGGGGGGGTGGCTGGAAAAAACGGAGGCGTTCCCAAGGGAACGCCTTCCGTTTCTGGGCGGACCTACTGACATCACTAGTGATGTCAGTAGGTGGACTTCCTGCTCTATTAGAGCAGGAAGTCCACTGGGGCTTGCGGTGGACGAGACCCTACCACAAGGGTCTCGTCGCAAGTCCGATGGTCGCGACCATCATCTGGCCGCTCGCAAAAGCTGTGGGTGGTCACCCACAGCTTAGCGAGCTGCCAGGAGGCCGGCTCAAAAAAATAAAATGCCGCCCTGATTCAGAGCAAGCGCTCTGAATCAGGGCCATAGGCAGCACCTGGTCTAAATGCTACACAGTCTTCTTTAACATAATGCTTTATATTCAGCTAAATTGATTATCATCCACCATTGAAGGTATCCTGACACAAAAAACATACAAAGATATGAAACATAAGGTAAAGATGGTACTATCCAAATAAACTTAGATGTAGTGAACGCTTATTACATAATGTAGCAGGTGGTGGTGAAAATGCATGTGGCTTCTCTAAAGCAGTGTACACATCATACAATGTTGCGATGTGATGTAACGACACATCAGGCCGGATGTACACACTGCACGATCTGATGTGTGACGGCGCAGCAATGTGTCGTTACATGCTACATGTAACAGTACCGCGTCATTCATTGCATTGTCCCATCTGCTGTGCAGAACAGCAAATGGGACGATGCGATGAATAACCGTCGCTCACGACAGATTTGGGCATACACACTATACGATGTGTGCAATATAACATTCTGATCTGGTTCAGAACGATATTTCGTATAGTGTGTACCTTGCTTAAGAGATGAACATTGTCATCCATCAGTATTAAAGTAACCATTGGGGACTGGCATTTCTCTGCGACTACTGGTGGTGTGGTAGGTAGGAATGCGCCAATGAGGAGAGTCAGTAGATGGTGGAGCAATAAAAGATGAGCTATTCTGTTTAGAAATGTTAATACAGGTAGCTACTGATAACTATAACTCTCCTTCCCCACTCTCTCTTCTGGTATTAGAAATGGCTTTCACCACTTGTGGTGATCTGCGAGCTCGGAGGAGCTGTGTGCTGGGTATTTTTCTATGGCATTATGTGGGACACAAAGCCAGCTGCTACCCTAGAGAGGCCACGGTGACCACCAAAGGAGGAACACAGATGGCAACAGTAATGACAGTGGAACTCTTTGCATCCAGCAACTTGAACAAAACTGATCTAAAGTGTCATCACTTTCACATATTCATAAATGTGTACAGGTTCTCTGCAGCGGCTGTATTAGATTAGCCATGTTACAGCTCTTCACCTACAGGTGGCTTTTTATATTTTAATATGAGAAACTAATACTCAATACTGTAATGTTTTTAAGTGTGTAATTATTTATTGGTCCTGTACAAAGGACTTATAATATAGAAAAATGTAACAAGACAATCTAATCTCTGATTCTTCTTTTTCTTTTATTGCAGATATCAGTCTTCCAAAGTCCTCAACAATATGTTACACAGCAGCGTTATTAAAAGCCAGGGCTGTTTCTGAGAGGTTGGTTCTCATAGAATCTTTGTCTGTTTTTGCTGTGTTAGGGCTTGGATATCTTTTGACTCCCTACTTTGTGTTAAATGCCTTCTAATGCCCCAATGTCTGATCTGTGGTGAGGAGATGCTCATGTTCTATAAGATAGCTGGGCGGGTGCTTCATTTGTTTCGTTCTTGTTACTCTTATCTTATAACTGCTACAGAACATGATTTTTTGTGTATCTGATTCAAAGCGCCAAATGTTATAGGGTGAGAGTTTAGAAAATGGAAGAGCGTTTTCTCTCACTTTTTAAACTTGGCCAATGTTATAGAGGCCGAGAACATCCAAACTCGCATGTTTTTCAGACTCAAAAAAAGCTCACGATTTAAATTCTCACCCAGCTGTTTACCCATTTTGAAGATGCAACTCGACCAATGTAATAATGTGAGATTTTACTGCTAAACTCTCACATTTTCTAATCTATCACCCTATTACATTTGGCCCAAAATGTTTTTGTCTGTTTGTAAGACAACTAAATCAATTTTTTTTTTTCCATTGCCTAAATCAACGTTCTGGGCTCCTTACTGGAGATCCCATTTTCTTTAGTATAAGCTAAATTTACAGCTGAATAGCAATATATTAAGATCACAAGCAGTAATTGAAGATCTTATAACTATGTATCATGGACGTGCAAGTTCCGGATACAGTTATGCATATAATTAGTAAGAGCAATGTGTTTGGAAGAAAATGTTATACATGTTAAGTGTCTGAAGTGGTCTGCGGACATTGCTACTGAGATTATGATGTGTTCTAGTCAATGTTCTATTTATCTCATTAAAGTTGCAGCAACCCTCATGATACCTTAAGTAAGCTTCATTCTTGCCAAGGATCAACATGTGAAGACACTGAGGAAAAGAGTTTATAGTAAAGGTGCATACACACACAACGATTTTTTGGAACGATTAACGATATCGTTCAATCGTTGAAATAATCGTTCACTTAAAACAATGAACGATTATTGTTCACGTTTGTAATTTGTAGTTCAGTCAGACTGACCAACTCGACGATTTTCAGTAAGGGAATATGCAAAAATCGTTTGTAGTTCAAAAAAATCGTTCATTACATTTAGTAAATGAACGATTTTATTAAACTATTTTCGTTCATTTTTCCCTTGAAAAAAATGAAGGAAAATCGTTTACTAAAATCGTTCATTTACTAAATCGTTGTGTGTGTGTGTATGCAGCTTTATAGTTAGAATTTTGCAACAAAAGAAGTCCACTGAATAAACAATGTGACTTAATTTAATAAAACAAAGACAACAGATCTAATCTAAAACTGCATACACACACAATGATTTTGTTACCAACGATTTTATGAACGATTTTCTGTCAGATTATCTGTCAGATTTTTTAAAGTGTAATGAACGATTTTTTTGAACTACAAACGATTTTTGTATATTCCCTTAATGAAATTCGTTCAGTTGGTCAGTCTGACTAAACTACAAACGTGAACGCGCATGAACGATAATCGTTCATCATTTTAACTCAGAAAGTGAACGATTTTTTTAATGATTGAACGATAAATGATATTGATAATTGTTCAAAATATCGTTGTGTCTGTATGCACCTTGAGGTTTAATATATTTAATTGAATACCTACTTAATGTATTAAACCTGAAAATGTTAATACACTGGTAATATTCAATTACTGACTGATTCACCCTACTAACGTTCTTTCAAAACACCTGACAAAAGATCTGGCTCTACACTATATTAGCCAGAGTAAAGAAATTTAAAAGAATAATTCCTCCTTCGCCTTTTATAACAGCCTCTACATCGTGCACGGTCCACAGTAAAGGGGGTAGGGGGTTACTAATGATCTGACTCCTAACTAGAGATATCCAGACCAATGATAAGTAGTGGAGGACAGGAGCCGGAGCAGTGAGGGGTCCCTGGTGACTCGTCGTTTTTTGGATCTCTTAAACAGTATAGTAGTGTGCATGTATGTATGCGTGCATGTTTGTGTATATATATATATATATATATATATATATATATATATATATTGTAGAGAGAGAGAGAGGTGCATAACCTCTCCAGTGCCCTACATTACTTTTTTTTCATTTTTTTTTCTCTATTTGAAGTCACTTCTCCACAATGACCAATATGGGATATATTTGTATATGTAGAATATTGAGCTTTTGGCATAACTTGCCTAAAATCTCAACATTTAAAATACCACTTTGTCTTGCCACTTAATGTTCTTGGCTTCCCCATTATAACTAAACTGATTAATGGTGCTCTTTAATGTAACTATAATCACGTACGTGTTTGTGCTTATGAGAAACTGAAGGAAGTGCAGCAATAAAGAACTTTTTCAAAACCCAAGTCGGCTGTGTCGGGAATAAAGTGAAATCTGATTACTATCTGTAAACTTGTTACGTTTGTAGGTTCTCACCGGAAACAGCCTCCAGAAGAGGACTTAGTAATGCAGAAATGAACGCAGTGGAGGCCATTCATCGAGCTGTAGAATTTAACCCACATGTTCCAAAGGTATGTAAAGAAATGTTTACACCACTCCAAATACAGGGGCTTAGTCACACTGATCTTTCACATCTTTGCATATCTCTGTCCTATTCTTAGTTGGACACAATTTGACCGGATCTTTCTTTCCGTGAAACGTGGTGTTTTGGGACGTGATCTGGGTGGTGACAATGTGATTGCAAATAACTGCTCTGACTTGTGGGAGTGGCATGGGCGTATAATAAAAATCTCCATGCGAGTTGTGCATATGGGGAAGGGAAGCCTGTTTCTGACATTTCTCTTGCATCTAGCATGGGGCTGTGAAAATGCCTGTAATGATGACTGTTGCAGCAGCCAGTGTAAAATCAATGGCATTGTTTTCTGATTGCACACGCACAAACCCCCATATTAGTCAAATGGATATTTGCATTAGCAAACGGTACTAAAATAGGCTCCCGTGACTATCCTCTAAATACAGCCACTGTACATGCAACTTGAAATCGGTTCGAATGTGAGGTTCAGAAGGTAGATTTAACATACAGGATTTAATGAATGATGATATTCATATAGTAAATATTATAAATGAAAGTATATATTACAAAAAAATTATTTAGTCTTCCTTAATCCTAATGTGCCATGGCTGCATCTCTGGCCATGCCTCCTCCCAGGAGAGGTAGAGCTGGCTAGGCCTGTGAAAGCAGATGTGATGCACTGCATCAGCAGATGGGACTCGGAAGCAGAGCACCCAGCCTGCTCTGAGCAGTGGGTTCGGGGGTCCTGTGATATATTTTTGCTATGGGGCCCCACATGTCTTGCTACATTGGAGACAAGGATAGTGCACGATAAAAACCAAGAAGGTGAATGACCCTGCTCATGAGAACTTTTACAGTCTAAAGGAGGGTAAAACTGGGAGGTGAACTGGAAAGAGATGAGGAGGGATATTACATACAGCAGATGTGAATATGAGGGAGCAGGTAGACTTTAAAGAACAGGTGTGTTTTCAGGGCATGTATGGATCCATGTGGGGTGGCAGACTTCGTGACGGTTGGGTGAAGTCCAGCAGAGGGGAACAGCTCAGGAGAAGTATTGCATTAAGGTAATCTGTGCAGAGGCAAGACGATTCTCAGAGTAGAGTGTAAAATTCGAGATTGTGTGTAGCGTCAGATGGTCGGAGATGTAGGTGGGTGTAGTGATTGAGTGCTTTGAAGGTGAGCTTAAGCTGGATTCCAAAGGGCAGTGGTTCTCAACTCAAGGCCTCAAGTACCACTAACAGGTCATGTTTTGTGGATTTCTTTAAATCATGCACAGGAGAGTTAATCTATTTTGCTGGTTCAATAATTTTCCCACCTGCTTCCAACAACAGCCTCAAAACATGACCTGCTGTATGAGAAGGGGAGCTAGTGAAGGAGAAGATCAGTCAGAACAACGTTGACGAGACAAGCAGCAGCATTGACAATAGTTTTAACAAGGGAGAGGTGTGAGAGAAGACCAGAAAGTAGGAGTCATTTAATCTGCTGTTCGACAGGACAGCTTTGCTTTTCGTTGGCAATTTCCTAATAGTAGGATTGTGAGGCACCTCCCATTTTGAAGCTTGGCGATCGACCCCGTTCTTGTGATGGGACCAGAGTGAGCCCTTGTGTTCCACAAGATGACTGCCGGGGGAGGAGGGGTTGAACCTGAAAAGCTTCCTTCTTCATCCATCTGGGGGATGCCATTACCTCTGAGTTATGCGTAGTGAGGTGTGGAGTCGGGCACTAACTAATTGAAACTGGCTCACACCCCCTATATAACCCCTCCCCTTCCACCATAAGCTCAGTCTTGTTTTTAGTGCCTTGGAGTAAGGCACTAGCTAGGTCCTAGCTTTTAGTTAGGTTTAATTTCTTTATTTTGGATTGGGTGCCTAATTCCTGGCAACACGACGACAAGCACTGTCAGAGTGGGAATTAGGTAGAATAGGTATGTGTGAACCCTGTGTCCCACTCTAAAGACGGCCCCTGGGAGAGTCACCAAACTACATAGTCCCTGGGTCTCTCTCCATACCAGACACACATCTGAGAGGGCCGCTGGCAAAAGAGAAGGTAAGCTTTATACATGTTATATGTAAAAGACCTTGTTGCCCTTATGTACTGCTTCGCGGCATGCCGCTTTTGAGCAGAGCAGATGGGTATGTTATTACTCACATGACTGCTCTGTAGGGCCGGCGTCTCACACCTCTCCGGGCTTTCACAGCACCTGCTGCTTTCAGGACCCCGATGGTTCCCTTTGGAGGACCGCCTAAGGGGATTACAGAGCAGCAAGATGCTGCCGGCTTTATGGGAGAGAGAGGCTTGAACGGCCCCAGGAAGCGGTGCCGCTGCATGTGCGGGCGTGCCATTGGTGACGTCATCATTCTGGGTCGCAGTAACACTGTAGTCTCCGGATGGAAACGCCAGGTGTCCTGAGTGAACCAGGACGCCATTGGCATGCCAGGCAATGCTTCCCCCAGGTATTTTGAGTTTCAGCAGCTCACGCGACTTCAGAGCCAGCACAAACACCTGTTGAGAGCGGCTGGAGTTCTGCAGATACAGTGGGATGGCTGTGTGGTAACAGATAAGCAGTTAACAGGGATTATTACTTTTGGGGTATTAACTTGGTGATCTATGTTGGGCTTATATTATTGCGATATATACATAAGCACCTCTTATTGCACTGCTTCTCAGGAATTTAGGCAGTCACATACAGGGATCAGTGTTCGCAAAATACGCGCTATATCGTGTTTTTACACGCTACGGGAAGTTGGGGACCCAGTTTTTAAAACTGAGCGGGTCCCGCAGGACGAGCTGTGTGCAGTGCCGCGACATTCAATCATTACCGCCGCCGGCAGATTCTTACCAACCTATTGCTACCGCTGGACACAGACCGGCTGGCTGGAGATGGATGTGAGAAGTTGAACTACAGTTCCCAGAATCCCCGTGTCCACCTTCTGCAGCTGCCGCTCCCCGCTAGTGCTCAGGAAACCTCTAAGAAAACTCTGTGCACACTTCCGGGTGGCCACTGTGTGCATTCCACGTCTCCCTGCAGCACAGCCCTCGCTCTCCTCCCGCGGGGGGCGTTGTTATGGATGCCGCCGGCGGTGACTCCCGAATCGATGTCCGGTAATTTGGTCACGCAGCAATAAATTTCAGGTGTGTGCTTACGGGAGGCACAGGCTGAATCCTATGCAGGTCCTATGACCGGGCTCGGATTGTCTGATCTCTAGTGACAGGTATACCCCAGGGTTGGGAGCGGCCTAGGAGTTATTATATTTATGTAGCTTTCCCTCAGTGATTCCTCATTTTTTTTTTTTAACACCCTGCACAAATGACAGCCTGTTGGTATCGATGGTGCTGTGTAATGTAATCTCAGTCATTCGGGCAGCACAGATTGTGTAATGGTTAGCATTACTGCCTCACAGCACTGTGGTCATGGGTTCGATTCCCACCATGGCTCTACCTGTGTGGAGTTTGTATATTCTCCCTGTGCTTGCGTGGGTTTCCTCCGGGTACTCCGGTTTCCTCCCACACTCTAAAAGTATATTGGTAGGTTAATTGACTCCCAACAAAAAATCAACCCTAGTGTGTATGTGTGTGAGCATTTGGTAGGGAATATAGATTGTAAGCTCCACTGGGGCAGGGACTGATGTGAATGGACAAATATTCTCAGTACAGCGCTGCGGAATATGTGTGCGCTATATAAATAACTGGTAATAATAATAATTCATATTTTATCAGGTTTTGTATTTCTAGTTACCTGACAATAGCTGGTTTTACTTAGCAAAAAAAAAAAAATAACAATGTTTTATTTTGCACATATTGCCTGTGGCCAGTTACTGGCCGGCTGTGTTGCTCCTTTCCCTGGTATTACTGGCCTGCTGTGCGCCCCCCCCCCCCCCCCCAAATCCTGACTATGTAACTGTGTTTATCCTCCCAGACTCTGTAACTGTATGCTTTCCTTCACTTGCCAGACTGTGTAGCTGTGTGTATTTTCCATTTACCATACTTGTTACCTGTGTGTATCCTCCACCTTACTCCCAGCACTGCCTGCCCCTAACCTCCCCCTTGCCCCCAATACTACCCACATAAGAACAATCTCAACTGAAGATTTACATACGAGGCCAGCAAAGATAAGATCTCATTCCTTGATCTGATGATTTATAAAAACGAAAAAAACATGCTAGGAACGGAGTTATTCAGAAAAGAAACTGCAACTAACAGATCTAGCTCGCACTTTCCTCATACAGTGATAAATATACCAAAAGGAGAATACCTCAGACTGAGAAGAAATTGCTCCGACGAAAACACCTATAAGAAAATGGGTGACCAACTCTTTAGGAGATTAAAAGATCGAGGATACAGTGACAGACTAATCAAAAAAGCAAGATCAGAAGTGAATAAAAAACCACATGACTCTCTAATCTTTAAAGCAGACAAGGAAGAGAATAAGAACACAATGAATGAGATTCGATTTGTAGGAAATTTCTGTACAGAATGGAGAGAAATTAGATCAATCATTCAGAAACACTGGCCCATATTATTAACGGATCCTGACCTCTCCGAAAAGCTGAAAGAAACAGTCTCAATGAGCTGGAGAAGGTCTCCTAATTTGAGAGATGAACTAGTACAGAGCCACTATACTAGAACATTACCAAAGAAACCACTGAGAACAGGGACATATCCCTGTGGAGAAAGCAAAGCCTGCAAACATATTTTAAAGACTGATACTGTCATGGATAAATATGGAAACCTAATTAAAATCAAAAAATGTATCAACTGCAAGGCAATCAACGTAGTATATTGTATAACATGCTCTTGCAATATCAAATATGTCGGTATGACATCAAGGATGTTGAAACAAAGAGCTCTGGAACATATAGACTCAATTCGCAATTCATTAAATCAGGGATAAGGGGCTGGGAAAGCACTTCTGCACTAGGTTTAGGTTTAAGAAGGTATATATACTTGTGTAACGACCCCAATTAGACAATTTGTGGTACATATGAAATCATTCTATGGGGGTGCTGCCAAGGACAATAAGTAGGAGTTTACAAAAAAGAGAAGAAAAGGGTATTGTCTCTTTGTTGGCGCACATAGAGGATAATTGTATATAAAATATAACTTTTATTAAATAAATTATTAAAAAAATGTTTCGCCTTATTAGTGAAATATTCCAAGAAAAAAATATAATAAAAACATTGAAACAAATGTGTGTCATCAATTGATATTAAATTATTAATAATTCATTTGTCTCTGTGTCCCTTTCAGTTATGTTTCTGAGTAAAGATTCTATTAAATGTTGTTTTCTCCAGTGTCATTAATCATAACATATATTTATATAGTTGAAATCAATTGGCCCTGCATGTACTACCCACAATTGTAATTAGATATACTGTGTTGAAACTAAACCAAGATATAAATTCCATTGGTGATATTATGCTGCCATCTATTGGTTATGGTATGCCATTACACCTTTAGAACCAGGTTGATTTAATGGGTGCTATATTATGCACAATGGCCCTGATTCAGAGCCGGTCGCTATTTGCGCTCGCTCGTCCAGAAAATAGGGGTGGCTATTCAAATGAACCGTTCGCTGTTTGCGGTCTGTTCACGCCTCTAGGTCTGAACGAGCGAACAAAACTTGCGGTCTTTTTTTGGGAAACTACGCCCCCTGGCCGCTCGCATCCGACGTCATGTCCGCTATTTATTAGATTAATCGAGTACATCGCACAGGGTATGAACTGCTCGCTATTCTTGTGGTTGGTTTTTGCTACCACAATTTTGCGAGCAGTTCTGGCTAAAAAAAAACCCAGTGACGTGGTCAATGACGCTGCTGTTTTAAATATGCACACCCATAAAACGCCCGTTTTGACCTTTAAGCACGCCTGCGTTCTGATTTCCACTCCCCGTTTTCAAGCACCTTCCCCTTTTACCACCCACATACGCCTCATCCTGTCACTCAAATTATCAGGCATTCGCTATTTTGCGAGCACATAAATTTCGGCCGCACTGACTGGTTCGCGCATGCGTATAACGATCCGTATGCATGCGCAGATGTGCGAACATCGCTCGGAACGAGCGTACTGCCGCTAGCGAGTGGCTCTGAATGAGGGCCAATGTCCTCTATAAGGGCCACCTATTTGTATTCATGGAATATTGTCACATGGGAACATGTATACAGTTCCTGATACAAATCTTTGTGTCGCCTATTGGGTTAAGAAATAAACAATCAACTGCAGCAATCATATAAAACTAATTAATATGTGGACATCTTAATGCCCTAGTTGATATTAATGCTTAACCCAAATATAAGGATTCCCTTGTATAGCTATAGGGTTTATTCGTGCAGTATGGTACTGTATTTGGTTTATGCTCAGAATGTGGCACCCCCTGTTGGTTTTAATTATACCTAATACAATACAGTGCTATTGTTATAGCTCCCTCTATAGGGCTGCAAAATTGTTTAATAAACTGTTACTCACTCAGACTAACATTACTGAGTGTTTAATGTGGGTTCCTCATGCCCAGCTACAAGGTTTAATCACAAGTAGTAGTATTGAATTAGATTATATATTTTCACACTATTTACTCAGAGTAACACTATAACATAGTCTGAGTACTAGGAAAGCATATTAATGCATGCCATTTTCTTCACTGTGGTAATCACATTTGCTTATCCACACAGTGGAGGCAGTGCTTTCAAGTGCTAATAACACAACATAGGACACTATCAGCAGCAGGAGCTGCAAAAAACCGACGTACGTTTCACAAAAGTTATGTTTTTTCAAGGCCTTTTTTCAAGGCCTTGAAAAAACATAACTTTTGTGAAACGTACGTCGGTTTTTTGCAGCTCCTGCTGCTGATAGTGTCCTATGTTGTGTTATTAGCACTTGAAAGCACTGCCTCCACTGTGTGGATAAGCAAATGTGATTACCACAGTGAAGAAAATGGCATGCATTAATATGCTTTCCTAGTACTCAGACTATGTTATAGTGTTACTCTGAGCAAGTAGTGTGAATATATATAATCTACTCCAATACTACTACTTGTGATTAAACCTTGTAGCTGGGCATGAGGAACCCACATTAAACACTCAGTAATGTTAGTCTGAGTGAGTAACAGTTTATTAAACAATTTTGCAGCCCTATAGAGGGAGCTATAACAATAGCACTGTATTGTATTAGATATAATTAAAACCAACAGGGGGTGCCACATTCTGAGCATAAACCAAATACAGTACCATACTGCACGAATAAACCCTATAGCTATACAAGGGAATCCTTATATTTGGGTTAAGCATTAATATCAACTAGGGCATTAAGATGTCCACATATTAATTAGTTCTATATGATTGCTGCAGTTGATTGTTTATTTCTTAACCCAATAGGCGACACAAAGATTTGTATCAGGAACTGTATACATGTTCCCATGTGACAATATTCCATGAATACAAATAGGTGGCCCTTATAGAGGACATTGGCCCTCATTCAGAGCCGTACGCTCTGAGCAGAGCGCACGCTCTGAATGAGGGCCGGGCTCCATTTTCATGGAGCGTCCTCCTGGACGCTCGTATAGCTGTGGGTCACCACCCACAGGCTATACGAGCGTGCTTGGTGATGGCCGCGATGGTCGAGACCATCGCGACCATCGAAATTGCGAGCCGGAGCCTGCGGTTGAGGTTTTCAACCGCAAGCTCCGGAGTGATTTTGGCTCTATCAGAGCCAAAATCACTCCCACTGACATCACTAGTGATGTCAGTGGGCCGGCTTCTGACGGGAGGCGTTGACACAGTGACCATTTATGAAAACAAAAAACTGGTACTGTTATAAACCAGCCAAGTGTGAGTTCAAGTCATTATATGTTTTGACATTTCCTTGTATCTCGCTCTTGATATCCGTGGAATCACAAGTGGTATCATTAAAAGATATATATTATTTGCTCATGCAGAATAAATCCAATGCTACCAGAAGTTTAAATCACTATCTGCCAGACAAAGATTTATGGTGGAGATTACTGCATTTATTATATAAATGCATGTAGTCAGATTTACATCATTATTACTCTGAACCTGTGTGTTGCCTATATATATTGTGGTATTTGTCTAATATTGAAATTGTCTTGTTCTATGTATGTCTATGGGCAGAGCAACACCTGACACTATAATACTATCAGACTGAGGTCATTTTTAATTCGTTACCAGGCTTGTTTTGGCTATATATGATTTTTCTCTTGCTGGTTACCTGTAAAAATCAAGTTGTAATATACATTCTATTTACCAATTCATATGTGCCTTCATTAATATTGTGTTAGCACCTGCATTTTTGAGCAGAGGTGTTATTTAAATAATATTTTCACCCAACAATTAAGGACTAAGTTCTTGGGATATCTTCCCACTATCACTATAGATAGTTATTTTACTGTCTATTTGTGAAAGACAATATATAGAAGTCCTTTATCTTTATGCTCTTTTTTCATGTTTTTGTCTTATGTGTATTTTCTATTTGTTTATGTTAATAACTTTTTAATGTATATCTAATAAATAATCATTTTAAATCGCAATTATATAAGAGTGCCCCCAAAAAGAGAGTTTTTTTTTTTTTTTTTTGTTTTGCTCACTTGACAAAACCCACCCCTATAAGCTGCCTAAATTCCTCTGGGAAAAGTGTAGCACTGATTGAATAGAAAAAAACAAAGAAGGGGCTAATGAAGACTCTAATTCACCCATCTATTAAATGCAAAAACCCAGGACTCCTCAAAGTACATATTATTTCCAAAACAACAAAGGCAAACAAATCTTTAGTATACTAGTGATCGCACGGGGCGAAAAAAAAATTGTTTTAAATCGCAATTATATAAGAGTGCCCCCAAAAAGAGTTTTTTTTTCTTTTTTGTTTTGCTCACTTGACAAAACCCACCCTTATAATCTACTAATATAAGCCCTGGGGAGCACCACCAACACTTTAATATACAACCTGGCATTGTTCCATTAAAAATCATTAAGTTATGTTGGTAAACAATATACTAAATAATCAATAATGATCGTATGGAAAATAAGAAGTCTGGTGCAGATATTTTCTTTGTTCTTTATAGAATTTAGGCAGCTATCTGTGTTGGTTAGACATGTCTTGTCTTTCTCTCTTAGTATGGATAAGCCAGACAAGGAGTCCAAAAACCTGATCAGTCACCTTTTATACTTGTATAAAATGTGAGAAAAAAATTGCCAAAAGGTACGGACCCAGGGTCACTCTGTGCTGTTGTTCACAGAGGGATTCATTCCCGGAAGGTTCAGCTGAACAGCCGGTGATGCCTGATTGGGCCCTGGTCTATGGTTGAGGTCATAAGTGACTTACGTCACTCTCAGGTAAATTATATGATACCCTGTGCTCAAGCTCCTACTTTGTCTGATCTCTCAGTAGAGCCCAGATGGGCCCAGGATATGGGACGATGTCTCGTTCAGATGGCAATGTCCCTAAATAAAATGGAAACATCAGCAGGGGCCACAGCCATCAAGAGACGCTCAGGTCATTCCTCAGTGGATTTTCCTGGAGAAGAGGCTTCAGCTACCTCTTTCCAGGAAGAAGGGGAAGTGGATTATGACTGGGAAGACAACTCTAACTGGGAGGGTGACTCCCATTCTGATTCTGGAGTTTCTATGTTGATAGATGCGGTCAAGGAGACTTTGCATCTACAGGAAACCGCTATTCCAGTAACTAGTTCAGTTTCTTTGTTTAAGCTTAAGAAACATGTATCTGTTTTCCCAGTATTTTCAAATTTTCAAGAAATATTAAAAGAAGCCTGGTGAACCTGATTCCAAATTTCATATTCTGAAAAAATGTAAGTATCTTTATTCTTTTTCGGATGAGGATACCAAGGTTTGGGAAATTCAACCCATGGTGGAAGCTCCTATTGCTAGGTTGGTCAGGAATAGTGTTATTCCCATAACACAGTCTGTAACTCCTAAAGATCCTATGGAAGAATGAGGCTGTACTTAAGTCAATATTCAATTTGTCAGGAGTCTCGTTGCGCCCAATTCTGGCCAGCGCCTGGGTGGTAAAGGCTATCAATCCCTGAATGAACCAGATGATTACTGGATTTCAATCAGGGGACTTGCCTGAAACTAGCTCTTTAGCTGATCAGATTTTGAAAGCTCTAACCTATATAGGCGATGGTTTAATAGATACTGTTCAGGTACAGTCTCATATTTCGGCTTTGGCCATTTCCGACAGACGTTCGCTATGGCTTAAAACATTAAATGGCAGACATAGAGTTCAGGCATGCTTTAGAGGCATTGCCTTTTGAAGGAGGTTTTTTGTTTGGTACAGAATTAACTAAAATTATTTCTCCGGTCACAGGAGGAAAAAGTCCTTACTTTCCTGTAACAACACCAAAACCAAAATCCCCTAGGTTTTGTTACTTTCGGACTCAAGGCAGGGGAAGCTTTCAGGCCTTCCGGGGTGTACCTAGGGGTCCCTGAAGAGGGACCTTTAGGGACGTGCTGTCCCCACCACCAGTCGCCCTGCTGCTAATCCAGCAGGTCAATCCACATGACTGTCAAGGGACTGGGACCTGTCCTCTGATGGTATGCCGCTTACTGAAATTCTGGGAAACTTGGATTCAATGCAATCTGGAATTTTGGGTCAAATCCACGGATCATATTTTAGATTTGGAGGATCCTGTTCCAGAAAGATTCTTTTCCACTCCTCTCCCTGTGGTTCTGGTTCCAGTACTACAGCAAGGCCTGGGGTTCTACTCCAGTCTTTTTTTGGTAGACAAACCAGACTGGTCGTTTCGTCCCGTTCTCAACCACAGGGGGTTAAATGCTTATCTCCATTTGGAAAATTTCAAGATGGAGTCCATAAGGTCAGTCATTTGTTCCATGGAGGAAGAGGAATTTCTGGCCTCCATAGATATCAAGGATGCCTACCTCCATATTCCATCATCTTCTGCGGTTTACAGTGGGGCATCGGCATTTTCATTTCCAGGCTCTGCCACTGCTCCCAGAGTCTTTACAAAGGTTATGGCACACATGATCTCCCTACTCTGGAGTGGGGGGATAAATGTGTTGGCTTATCTGGATGATTTGTTGCTAAAACATCCTCAATAGCCCTATTGCAACAACATCTACAGATTACCTTTAGGCATGCTCCAGTGATTCAGCAGGATCATCAATTTTCCCAAATCAAATTTAATTCCATCTCAGAGGATGCTATGTTTGGGTCTTCTCTTCGACACCCAGTGTAACAGAGTGTTTCTTCCGCCTGCAAAGATTCAGGATCTTCAATCCAAAATAAGGACCATTTTACAAAAGTCTCATATCTCAGTCCTCAGGACTATGCAGCTACCGGGAAAATGGTGACTTCATTCAAAGCCGTTCCTTTCGCCAGATTTCATGCCTATCCACTGCAAAACCAATTGCTTCATCGATGGGTGGAGTCAGACCCTCGATTTAAACAGGCAGATGTTCAGATTATCTCTGCAGATGCTTTGGTGGTGGCTATAGGATGCAAATCTGAACAGGGGATGCCAACTGTCAGTAATAAATTAGACCATTGTCACCACAGATGCCAACCTAACAGGCTTGGGAGGCTGTGCTTCTAGACAGACTCCTACAGGGTCCGTCCAGGAAGCCTCTCTTTCCATCAATATACTGGAATTAATGGCAATTCGGTATGCTCAAATCCATCTAAGGAGCCTACCAGTGTGAATGCAAACAGACAATGCCAAGGCAGTTGCTTATATAAACAAGCAGGGTGGCACACAAAAGCATTGATGGAGGTTTCTCACATCCTTCATTCGGCAGAAATTGGGTTCCAGCTATTTAGGAAATTTATATTCCAAGGGTGGACAACTGGGAGGCGGACTTCTTAAGTCACCACAGTGTGCATCCAGGGAAATGGGAATTACAAAGGAGTTGTTTGCGGAAAAAGTTGCCAGATGGGGGTCTCCAGACATAGATCTAATAGGCTTCTCGTCTCAACAAGAAACTTCCAAGGTACAGATCTCTGCCCCGGGATCCACAGGCAGCACCCTAGCTGTTCCACCTGGGATACATCTTTCCTCCTCTGGTAATGTTAGCAAGAGTACTTCAGCGGATTCGATCAGTGGCACGGCATGTTATTCTGGTGGCTCCAGACTGGTCACGCTGTCATTGGTACACAATTCTTCGGACCATGTTGGCAGACGTTCCGTATCGTCTACTCCTGCATCCAGATCTGTTACTTCAGGGTCCATGCCGTCACCCCGATTTGCCTCGCTTGGCTTTTGACGGCATGGTTCTTGAATCCAATATCTTAAGGGCCAAAGGGTTTTCAGAACTGTGGTGAAAACCATGATACAGGCTCGCAAACCAGTTACTTCCCAGTATTATCATCGGATATGGAAGATATATATTTCTTGGTGTGAACTACACAAGTTCAAACCTGAAAGGTTCCAAGTATCTCGTCTCTTGTCTTTTCTGCAAGAGGAGTTGGTTAAGGGTCTTAGATTGTCCTCTCTTAAGGGCCAAAATTTGTCCCCATCGATCCTGTTTCAGAGGAAATTGGTTCAGACCTTCTTGTAGGGGGTTATTCGTATATATAGCCTCCTTATGTCCCGCCAGTTCCTCCTTGAGACTTGAATTTAGTTTTGGAGGCACTTCAAAAGGCACCGTTTGACCCTTTGGAATCTGTGAAATTGTGATATCTCACATTTGAAGGTTATTTTCCTTTTAGCCAGTGCCTTGACCATTGGGGTATCTGAGTTAGCAGGTCTTTCTTGTAAATTCACGCTTCTCATTTTTCATGAGGATAGGGTAGTGTTACGTACTAAACCCTCCTTTCTTCTGACGGTGGTATTGGCTTTCCACATTTACCAGGTTATTGTTCTTCCAGCTTTTCGCCAGGATCCAATGACTAGTGAAGCTTCTTCCTTAGCACTGTTGGATGTAGTATGTGCGTTACACATTTACTTGGTGCATATTACGTCTTGAGGCATACTGATTCCCTGTTGGTGTTGATTGATGAGCCTAAAAGAGGCTGGCCAGCCTCGAAAGGATCCATTGCTAGATGGGTCACTTCTGCCAATCGGTAAGCATATTTGTCCTCAAATGTGACTGTTCCGGCCTCAATTCAGAGACAACATTGTGTCCGTCTCTGCACCAGCCGCGGGACACCCATGATCGGAGCTGCCCGGCCACAAGATACCAACTTGTGCGCTATCCACGCCAAACGCGTCACAATTATGCCAAAAGACATCCAGCTAGCACGCCGCATACGCGGGGAACGTGCTTAAAATTCCTTTCTTGAAACCTTGTCATCTTCAAACTTGTATAAAAAAATAAATAAATCTCTTCTTCCTCGTTATTGGTAGTTTGAGCGTTAGTTATATATTTTTTATTTTTCCTCCATGGGGTTAAAAGGTACCTTAAATATATGGTTGTGAATGGGGGACAAAGGTCCAGAAGGGACCGAAACGTCGGTGTTATTCTCTGCTGCTTATATGGAATACAACATTTTTTTAATCAAACTTTGGAGACTGGTGAGTGCACCCCTAACTCTTGGATATAAATATATATACTGTCTTGTGCTTTCACGTCAGGTGGTATAAAAGCCTCCTGACGCGGAAGTGCTGTCAGCTGAAAAGGCAGTGACCGGGCAGCTCCGATCGTGGGTGGCCCGCGGCTGGTGCAGACACGGACGCAATGTTGTCTCCGTCTCTGAAAAAAATATTTGGTCTGTCAGGGGAGGTGTGGGTTATATTGGTACTCAGAAATACCAATTGATCTATGTAAATAATATTATATTATTCACTAGCACTCAAAATCCCAAAGTATTAAGGTGCTTTCCCAATACCAAACCTCAGTTTATATCCATGTGTTTCTTAAACTATGTAAAAAAATGTATAAAGGTATAATTACAGGCAAGATTTTTTAAAACCAATCAGTGTGTGTTAGTATGTAGTTTATCTGCATGTAGGTGCAATAGTGAAACTGCTATGCAAATAAAGTTCATACAGTAGCTTAATGTAAAAAAAAGACACTTTTCTGCATATTATTTGTACATTTATGTTTATTGTTCCAGTACTTGCTAGAAATGAAAAGCTTGATTATGCCACCAGAGCACATACTGAAGCGAGGAGACAGTGAAGCAGTGGCATATGCCTTTTATCACCTTCAGCACTGGAAACGTGTGGAGGGAGCACTGAATTTACTGCACTGCACATGGGAGGGCAGTAAGTATGTCTTGTCATTCTACTGTACCATTTTTTGCTTCACTGCGCAGGTTCATAACCTGCCTATCTTAATTGTCAGCACCAGTGGAATGCTCTGTTGCCTGTATTAAGCTGGCCATAGTGCAACCAACAAGCGATGGGCAGAGCAACAGGACAATAATCACAAAGCCTCCATGCACTGCAAGATGTATGGAGGCCATCTCACTTCTCAGCAGGACGATGGTTGGGTGGATCGGACAGGTTTGATAATCAACCGAAACAATGCAGTCTATTTTCAGGCTGAATGATTATCATTCATGTCATGGAAGAGTAATCAAACTAGTCATATGGTTGTCTGGTATGCACAATTATCGTACAGTGTATGGGCAGCTTAAGTTACAAAGGGAGCCCATAGAACTTGTGTTATTGTTTGAAGTGGGAACACTAAGTTATATCAATGCACTATTCAGAAGAGATCATCTTACCTATATCCATTCCAGTGTGATCTTGGTAATGCAGATTTGTTTTTACAGTTAGACATACATGTAACCTATTCTCTCCTTGTTTACACCTGAAATATGAATTTCATAGTTTAGTTTTCTCATTGCACATTGTAAATGCTGTGATATTTAAATTGTTCTTTCAGCAGTCATAATCTAAATAAATTCATGTTTTGTCTTGTTTTACTTCCTAATTCATCATTTAATCACTTTGAACATCACTGAAATACAAAGAAAGACTCAAATTATTGATACCTTGAAACTTCTGTCTTCAAGTGTACCTATCGCACTGACACAGTGAAGGGAACAGTTTTGTTGGCTATCGTCGTTAAGCTAATCTGTTAACTAGGAACTTCATCCCTCTGTAGAGTGACTATTTCTCAGTGAACAGGCTGCATTCTCATGAGTCATAATTAAGCCCACAAAATGGCTGCCTTCTCATTGTATAGGTGAATGGTAGACTTTAAGAACTTAATAGGTTTGTATCTTTATTACATTTTACCAAAATAAAGCAGTGTGACATACACACGACTTCTGGTTAACAATAACCCCCTAAAACAGTACCAAAACTCTAATGGTTAATTTAGGTCTTGTTTAAGAAGCCCAGAGACTCTCACATATTATTTTACTTGTGGGCCGATGGTTTGCGTACTACTCCAATGTTAGAAGATCATGCATGCGCAAGATCTGTACTGCACATGCACTGGGCTTTTACTGTGAGATCTCTCACAGTTCCCCAGAGCTGCATCCTTTTGGGAGTGGGCGGGGCAGGCCTGTGGTCCCGAACACGGGGGCGTGTCATCCCTGTTTTCTGGGAATGCCAGGGTCTGTGTCTTCCGACGCATATTTATTTTCCTCAACTACAGATGTGAGACAACCATCTGAGTGACCTAAGGGTTACTCCCTTTTGTTTCCAACGGTGCTGCCCAGGTCCGCTCATTTTGAAGACCTGGGAAAGCAGAAGGAACCGTACCCTCGACCGTACCTAACTATTTATCTCTCCTTTTTGAACTTCTTTGGTTCTTGCTGCCAGCTCATTTATGAATAGCAGTGTTCATGTATTTTCCCCCAATTGTTTTTCCATGAAGTACAGTATAAATAATAATCACAGGAGACAGGGGCTGCAACATTGTATACATGACTAGATGTGTCATTTATTTATTATTTATTGTCTATTATTTGTTTCTAATACATGATACTGAATTGCTGGCATTTATGGTTGAGACAAAGAAAGAGATAAAAACAGACTATCTCTCGTATAACAAAAGTATATTGAGAATATATCTGTCCTGTATGTATATACTATACCTGTAACATTTATCAAAACCGTTTTTAGAAGCATTAGTGTTTAAATTCTAATTTATGTGCGTCTTGGTTGCATATAGTGCTACTACATAAATTAATTAATGAAGAAAGGGAGTGAATGTACTAACTGCTAAACCTGCCTATTTTACCCATTAGGGATATATTATTAATGATTAAATATGATCACCACAAGGTAATTATATCATACACAATTACAGATTGTCTAAGATATTTATGTGTGCTTATTGATCGGTGACTCTATCGTAATTTCATAATCAGAGTCATAATAATTCCCAATTTCTTTTAAAGAAGGATCCGATTAAAAGTTATGTTTTAATTCTGTTCATTTTCTGATATCAACTATATAGTATTTATGGGTGTTTATTGACGGGTGACTTGGTTATGTTTTCACACTCAGTCAAAATAATCCCCAATCTCTTTAAAGAGGGAACCGATTAAAAGTTATATTGTAATCATGTATATTTCCTGATAATTATATAGGTGCATACACACGACGTCGTAATCGTTCAAAAAATCATTCAGTTTTATGAGTTATAACGATGAATGATAATCGTTCAAGTGCGCTCCTGTTTCTAGTTATCGTTCATCGTCCAACATAACGATTTTCATTAATGGAAGGAACATTTTTCATCCATCGTTCATTACACTTCAAAAAATCGTTCACTTTTTCAAGGGAAAATCTGACTGATAATCTGACAGAAAATCGTTGGTTACAAAATCGTTACGTGTGTATGCACCTTATCAATTAATTTATTATAAAAGAGTGCCCCACAAAGGAATTACTTGCTGCATATTGGCCGAGGCCAATGGAAGGTTTTTTCTGAGTAACCTAAGGGTTACTCAGATGGCTGATTGTCTCGCAAGTAATCCGAAGGCTGCGTCCTCTGACAGCTGTTGATGACACAAGCATGCAGGAGGCATCTGCGCAGCAGCCATGCTAACTGCGTACAACTCTGAATCAGGGTCTTAGTCAGTGTTTGCCCCAGTGATGGGGTTGACATTTTAAGATTTATTTGAAAAGTACAGTGTTCATACTCATAAATGTTATATAAACCATGTAGAATTCAAATCTGATACAGGTAAAATTAAAAAAAAAGTCAAAACACAGGTCATCACTAGTTCCATGTAGTAATTTGTTCCCAGCAACTTTGCACCAGTCGGGAACTTAACCCTAAAGATGTAATATAATAATAATTCAAAGTTGCTGATTTAATATTGCACAGTTGCTGCAACTTTGAACCTTTTACAATGTAAGTAAATGTTTCCCAAACTCATTCCACAGCGAGCAATAACAGTGCATGGTTTCCATTTTTCCTAGTTGGTGTAATCATTACTCACTGACACACTGTAAAAGATCCACAGGGGGAGCTAATTATGTCACTTGTGATTCTGTGAGGAGACCTGGAAAACGTGCACTGTTTGGGAAACACTGTTGTAGTGATACATGAATAAACAGGTTTTTGCTTTCAGCTCCCAGAATTGTAATCCTAAAATATACATGGCTAGTTCAACCCTCATTTGAGAATGTTTAGATGAGTCTGAGTAGAAATTCTTTAAATGCCCATTTTAAAACAACACCAGATTTCGCTATCTCTTTTACCCCTTTCAGACCAGCAGCTAAAACCCAGGTTATTGCCGGGTTATCCCGGGTTGCCAGGTGTAAAAGGGGCCAGGGTTGGATTCCTGGGTCTAGTGACCTGGCACTCCAACCCGGGTAGCTTGCAGGGTTTAACACTGGAACAACCTGTGTAATCTTGCAGTGTAAAAGGGTAACTTGGGTTGTCCGACCCAGGTCCTGTTTACAGCATGGAGAGATCCGGATTTTCTGGCGCT
Organism: Taudactylus pleione; assembly: GCA_031769625.1. Taxonomy (NCBI): domain Eukaryota; kingdom Metazoa; phylum Chordata; class Amphibia; order Anura; family Myobatrachidae; genus Taudactylus; species Taudactylus pleione. Next base: position 2,681,044 of record JAUIMM010000171.1, read on the forward strand.
TGGAGATTGTCATCTCTAAGCATCGGCAGGCCAGTTCCACTGCACCCGTGTGCAGCGCGAACGGTGCTGATTCGGGGAATAACTGATCTGCGCCTTGGTCTAAAGGGGGTATATCCAAGGTCTGACCCGGTTTGGAACCGGGAATTTAGTGTAAAAGGGGTATTTCACATACAGGAGAGCCAGCTAATTTAACCCTGTCATTACTAAGCCAAGTTACTAAGCCTAGTGACTGACGCTACAGGGAGTGACTGTGAGCTTAAATTATTTTATGAAAAGAACAATAGCTTGCCTTCATAGCATTTGTATACACAATCATCTCAACTTTAAAGGTAAGGTAACTTTTCTGTACAAATATACTTACAATGGTGTGAAAGTTTCTGCCCTCGTTCTGATTTCTTATACACTATGTAGACAAAAATGATTGTACACTGACAGCAAATAGATCAACAAGATTTTATTGATGTCAGTACTTTGTAGGTCCACCACATGCAGTGATTACTGCAGACATCCTTCTTGGCAAACTGTCCACAAGTTCCTGGACAACAGCAGGCAGCATGTTTTGCCATTCCACCTTATGTACAGTGGCCAACTGTGACACTGAAGAAAGTTGATTTGGCCTAGAACGCACCCATCGTTACAATTCGTCCCAGAGGTTCTTGGTGAAATTAAAATTTGGACTCTGAGCTGGCTAGACCATCTGGGTTAACGAATTTTCTGTATATCAGTCCACCGTTGCCCTGGAAAAATGACAGGTGGCATTGTCGTCTTGATAAAAACATTTGTTGTTTCCGTACAACGGTGCAATGGTATGCATTTCGCTTGTGTGGGGGTATCCAATCACTTTTGAGTACATAGTGTATTCTTGTCACACTTCAGGCCCCCATACATCAGCAATCTGAAAACCACAATTGAACAGTTTGAAGATTTATTTCCCGATTTTAGATTTTGCCAATCTAGCAATCTGCGCCCATACAGTACAGATCTTTTTCAGTGATTTGCAGATCATTTTTAGCAAACACAAATCTGTCAATCTTGAAAGGCCCAACATTTTACTAGTAACGGTCTGCTGATCGTTACCATACACTAGCAATCTACAGCCCCAATCTTTTTGGTTGCAATTTGCGATCTGTGAAGCCCATACATTGCAGATTTTTATGCATAATCGATTGCAAGTTGTAGAATTGCCACAATCGATTGCTGATGTATGTGGGCCTTTAGAATATACGAGAAAGCCAACGTAAACACAAAAAAAACCAGTTTTAAATTATATATTTTTTACTTCAATAAATAATATTATCTAACCTCCCCTGGACATGTGTGGAACAGTAATAGTTACTAATTCCACCAATAAACCAAATTGAATTGATAATTGAATTCAATTATACCTGACACAATCAGGCTTGATTTCTGCCAGCCATGTTGAATCTGAACATCACTTAAATACAACCTTTCCAGCAATGTGAAATTGTCTACAATCAACACAGTATGCCGCCATCTAAAAACTTCCAGATGAGAAAGAAAGCTATTGATATATCAGAAATCCCATGTCCTATATTCATACTAAAAATTATTGTTTGAGAAATTTGTTCTGCAAATATATGTACAGAGCATTGTTGGCACACATGTATAATATGTTTGGAATTATAACGGCATATCATTTTTCCCCCTAACAGCATTTAGGATTCTGCCATACCCCTTAGAAAAGGGTCATCTATTTTATCCTTACCCTGGGTGTACTGAAAATGCTGACCGAGAACTCTTACCATGTAAGTAGGAAAGTGGCTTATAGGAAACTGTTTGTCTGGTAGATGTTGCAAGTCTACCCTCGAAATGACATTGATCACTGGTACACTGAAGGTCTAGGGTCCAGCACACAGCTTATAGCTCAAGGTGCGTACACACGGGACGATTATTTGAACGATTTGTCGTTAACGACAAATCGTTCAGTATTTGCCCGAAAACTACAAATGCGCACTCCCGTTTGCCTTTTTCGTTCATCTGAACTTCCTGTCCAGCCTGACGATATTGACCGGTTGGACATGTTCGGGGATGAGGGAGGGAGCCCGGCACTGAACAAAATCGTTCTTGATTTCGATCAGTGTGTGTGTGCTCAGTGTCGTTAACGACACTGAGAACACCCCTGCCTGGGACACACGGGACGATGTTCGTTCAAGGCGCACATCGTCCCGTGTGTACGCACCTTCAGTCTCTCAGGCCTCTGTGAATCAGTAAACATATGCTGGCATTTATAGTGCATGTCGTTCTGAAACAACAAATTTAGCAGTGTGCAGTTACCACTCCAGTACAGTAGTTAATTGCAGCAAGGCAGGTTAACAGTTAAACACTTTGCGCAATTAGAGCTCCGTGACTATTTCATTTGATTAAGTGCTTCAAAATACAATGTTAAATGGGGTGTAAAAACAGGTGATATGGTAAGAACTTACCTTTGTTATCTCTGTTTCTATGAAGTCCTCAAATCCACGGAACCCAAAGGTTCCAATGGAGGACCCTGGAGCGCCCTCAGGACCACAGCCAGTTCCCAAGGAGCCATCGGAGGGACAAAGGAAGGCTGGAAGCGAAGGACACCCTGCATAAATGTGCGGATATCAGGGAGCGCAGGAATCCTATGTTGAAACCAAACCGACAGGGCAGAAACCTGCACCTTCAGTGAGGCGAGGCGTAGACCTAGGTCCAAACCTGCCTGAAGGAAAGCCAACACTCTTGATATCCGAAACTCGTGAGGATCATATCCTTTAGGGCGACACCACTCAAAATAGGTATCCACACCCTGTGGTAAATTCTAGCTGAAGAAGGCTTCCGAGCTCGTAGCATGGTATTTACCACTGCTCTAGAGAAACCCTTAGACCTCAAGAGGGAAGTCTCAAGAGCCACGCCGTCAAAAACAGCCGACTCAGGTCCGGGTAGAGGCAAGGACCCTGGGACAACAGGTCCGGCCGCTGAGGTAACAGCAATGGAGTGTCGATGGACAGACACTGAAGATCCGAGTTTCAACTCCGTCTGAGCCACGCAGGGGCCACTAGCAGGATCTTGCCTCCTTCCTGCTTGAACTTTCGAATTACTCGAGGCAGTAGGGAGAATGAAGTAAACAGGTACGCGAACTGGAAGTACCATTGTGCCGACAGAGCGTCCAACAGGAGAGCTCCTGCGTCTCTTGTTCGGGATCCGTACGCCCACAGCTTATGGTTGTGTCTGGAAGCCATGAGGTCTATTTCGGGAAGGCCCCACTTGTCCACCAGGAGTTGGAACACCTCCTGGTGAAGAGACCATTCCCCCGGGTGTACATCGTGGCGGCTGAGGAAGTCCGCTTCTGAGTTGAGTACACCTGGAATGAAGACGGCCGAAATGGCTGGAAGATTGCCTTCTGCCAAAGTCAAAATGCGGGACACCTCCCTTAGAGCCGCCTGACTTCGAGTTCCTCCCTGACTGTTTAGGTAAGCCACCGTGGTGGCGTTGTCTGACTGAACCTGCACAGGTTTCCCCTGCAGGAATGGTCTTGCTTGCTGCAGCGCTTTGAACACTGCCCGAAGTTCCAATATATTGATCGGCAGGTCCGATTCCTCTGATGTCCACCGGCCTTGGAAGACGTTTGGGCTTGTCACAGCACCGCAGCCCCGAAGGCAGGCATCCATTGTTAGAAGGACCCAATCCGAAATCCAAAACTGACGTCCCCTGCTTAGATGGGACTTCTGTAACCACCAAGTCAGGGACAGGCGCACCTCCGGAGTGAGCGTGATCATCTGCGTCTTTATTCTACGAGGAATCCCGTCCCATCTGGTGAGGAGCAACATCTGCAGAGGCCTGGAATGGAACTGGGCATACTCCACCATGTCGAACGTTGACACCATGGAACCCAGTTACTTCATTCCCGATTGAAGAGACACTCGGTGACTCCTTAGAACATTGCGAATCTTGGACTGCAACAGGGCTATCTTTTCTTCTGTCAAGAAGATCCTCTGTTGCTGAGAGTCCAACAATGTCTCGAGATGGACCATTCTCTGGGAAGGAATTAGAGAGGACTTCTTCCAGTTTACTAGCCAGCCGTGAGCTTGCAATACTGATATTTTCAGTTGTAGATGGCTGCAAAGGACCTATGGCGCCCCTGCCAACAACAGAAGGTCGTCTAAGTAAGGTAACAGGCGAACCCCCTGCAACCGCAGGTATGCCGCCATGACCGCCATTACCTTTGTGAACACCCGAGGAGCCGTGGAAAGGCCAAACGGTAGAATCTGAAACTGGTAATGGTGGTCCGACACAGCAAATCTGAGGTAACACTGATGAACCTTGGCAATGGGGATATGCAGGTAAGCATCCTGAACATCCAAGGGCGCCATAAAATCCCCAGGCTGCTTAGCTACAACAATAGAATGCAGAAAAAGGTTGGAGTAATATCCGGTCCACCTTAGGGATAACGGAACAGGCTATATTACTCCCATCTGAAGCATAGAGCGCACCACCTCCTGGATCGCTAGAGCCTTCGCTGCATCTGAAGGAAGGCCTGCCGCAAAGAACTGATGAGGCCTTCTGCAGAAGGAGAGGGCATATCCCTGAGATACCACCTCCCTTACCCAAGTGGAACCAACACTGGGCGTAATGCAGAAGTCGGCCTCCCACCTTGGGGTCCCCCAAGGGGAGGCCAAGCCCGTCAGGCTGAGGGTTTGTCGTCCGGCTTGGTGGCTGGACGTCTGGTACTTCAAGCTTGTTTCCTGGGCTTAGCGGTCTTTTTGGGGCTTGAAGGTCTCGGAAAGGACTGCACCTTAGGTTTTCCCGGAGGGCGATTGGGCCGAAAGGACGGGTTTTTAGACCCAGACGGAGTCGGGGCTGAAGGTAGACATGCAGATTTGGCAGCCGCCAGCGTGTCCACTATCTTGTCCAAAGCTGGCCGAAACAGGACCTGCCCATTATAAGGTAAGCATTCCAAGCCTTTCTTGGATTCAGCGTCCGCCCTCCAAAGAACATAACCACAAGGAGCATCGAGCGGCCACAGCCGCCGCGAAAATCCTAGAAGTAAGAAGGCTCAATCCAAAGCTGCTTCGTTAATGTACGTAGCGGAATGCTGAAGGTTACCACTAACAGAACCTGTTCGCTGGTACCCTCTGAAGCAAATGATGCTTCCAAAACGTCTGCCCATCTTTCCATAGCCTGGGCCACTCAGCAGACAGCCATAGCTGGTCTACATGCTCCTCCAGCGAGGGAATAGATAGACTTAAGGCACACCTCCACCTTACGGTCTGTAGCGTCTGTCAGAGAAGACATAGACGGCATAGGCAGACTTGCGCTCTTTATTAAGCGCGTCACATGAGAATCCACCTGAGGAGGAGACTCCCATTTAGTGAAATAATCTTCTGCAAAGGGGTATGCACGGGCTAAACGCTTGTGAGGTTGAAATATTTTTCCCGGAGATTTCCACGCCTCCTCCATGTGATCAACTAGTTGACCAGATAGAGGTAAAAAAGGTTCAGCTCCTCTAACCTCCTTAAAATAAGCATTTGTAGGTGCTGCAGGCAGGTTGTCGTCAGTAATCACCATGGCCGCACAGACCGCCCGTATGAGACCTGGAATATAAATTCTAGACTTAACCTCTGCCCCTGCTTGAGGAGTGTGAGTGTCCGACATATCTAGAAATACGCCCTCATCAGACGACCTGTTATCCTCATCCTCCTGTGTGGATGGATATGACAATAATGGTCTTTTAGCAGGTCTAGACTGATCCTGCTGAGTATCCTGCACCCCAGAATCAGTCCAACCCGTGTCCTTCGGAGTAGGAACCTGTTGAGGCATACACTGCCCCATTACCATCTGTCCCGGAACCCCTAGTACGAGAGACTGGATTACCGCCTGTTGTGCGAACCCCAATTGGGGAAACGCAGGAGGGACTGTCAACCTATTTACAAAGACAGTCAAGGCAAAACAACCTCAAGGTGGTTCCTGGTAGGTGCTGGGTACAGCAGAGGTACCAGGAATGGCTAAGCATGCAGTACATAAACCATCCAGCAGTACCGCCCCCACCCCCACACCTGCTTTACATCGGGAGCAGGAAAATAGGAGAGGTGCTCCCCTAACAGGATCCTCACTGGACATAGTGGTATGTGACTCTCACAGTAATAAATACTTTATACTGTGAGGCAGATTCCAACCCTGACAGTACTGGCACTGAGAGGGCTGATCAGAAAGAAGAAATAGGGATAGTTAAAATGGCTGACAGGAGAAATAGTCAGGCACGCAGCGCTAGCATAAAGTCACATACAATGCAGAAATCCTGCACTAAACGCACTATCACTTGCACAGACTTACAGCCTGGTAGTGATAGCGCTACATACGCTGACCTTATCTGGAGGAGAGGTATGTAAGGGGCACCCAGGCTCCGCACCCTGCACCACAGCGTCTGCACATAAGATGGCCGCCGGAGGATGAAGAGAGGCGGGCCTGGGGAGGATCGCTGCCTCAGCCCGCCAAAACCACATATAAGGTGCCGGAGAGCAGTGATGGGGAGGAGCCTCCTGTGCGCTACAGGGAAGGCGTCCTCCCCTGGCAGGCCATTAACCCCCGGGATGCTGGAGCGTGTTCCGCAACGCTCCAGCCCCACATCCCTGGTGGTCTAGTGTGAGCGCAGGCATCCGCCTGGCTCAACTATACTGCCGTCCCCTGGGGACGCTGGACTGTGAGACAGCGGGCGCCTACCGCAGACACCCGCTGCTTACCTTAAGTTGCCCCCCTTACATCCGGCCACGGCCCCTGGGTGTTACGCTAGCTAGAACCCCCAAGAGCCCGCCGAGTTCCCCGGATCGCTACCGGTAGTCGGCGCCGGTGGGGGTGTCGGAGCGGTAGCATGGACATCCGCTGGACTGTCCATGCTACCGCTATTGAAGATCTTCAGGGGCTGTGAACACACAGCCCCCCTGTGCAATGACCCAGCTCCGGCCGGGTACCTACTGAAAACTGAGGTGCCTTGGCCTGGGGGCAGGGTATAGGAGGGGGCCCGGTGCATCCTGGGACGGAAGTTTTTAACTGTGTGGTGCCCATGGCAGGAGCCAAGCCTATACCCCAAGGTATCCCTGTGGATCCCTAAGGACCCTGGAGTAGAAATTAAATTTGGATATTTACACACTGAGTACAGTGAAGGGGCGGATTGGAATGGAAAAGCAGCCTCAGGAAATTTCTGAAGCAGCACGGGAGGCGGAGTCTGTGGAAGGGCAGGATCTGATGGTATATATGGGACATCTAGATGGGTATTAAAGGTGGATGGTCAGATGGCATTTGAGAACAAACATGTTAAAAAGGAAAGCAAGAAAGGGGTGTCGAGCAGAGACTTTGCTCCTGGTGACAGAAGCATATTTTTTCCTCTGGATTTAAAGTCATTGAATAATAAGGGAAAGGAGAGGATGGTTCAGGTAAGCAAAGAAAGTGTATGTGATACAGAGCGCTGAGTCACCGGTCAATGTGCTGGGGCAAAAATGGTCAAAATGGTGTGTTAGGAGGGTAATATAAATTATTATTTATCACTAATACAGCCATTGAGGCCTCTTTGAGTATTTTTTCTAGTGCCATTTTAAGTTCCCAATCCGCCGCTGAATATATCATGAAGCTACACAGGAAATAAATACCAATTGTATTAAAACCTTTAACCTTCATTTCACTGTACATTCGACGGTTTTAGTGTATGCAGTTTTAAAACCAATTGCATTGTTTATTCTTGTTAACTGGATTGCTTATGTCCTGTGTTTTCCTATAGCTTTTCATGATGTTTCTGTGTACCCAAAAAAGGAGCTGCCTTTCTTTATTCACTTCACTGCTGGTCTGTGCTCTTCTACTGCAATGCTGGCACTTCTAACCCATCAATTTCCAGAGCTCATGGGAGTTTTCGCAAGAGCTGTAAGTAACCAATGCCATATACCAAGTCATTATTTGTATTCTCAAAACACTAAAATTGCTGTGTCTGCTGTCATTGTCTATCATTGTGTCCTTATGTTTGAACAACTCAAACAGGGACAACTTTGCCCCTGACCCTGATCTGGAAACATCCCTTGTTACCTTTTGGAGTGTACTGCTGCCATGGTTACCCCTTGGCATTCCAACAACCGTTATCTACACCTTATGGGGAATTTCATTACTGGATTGTTCCCGGATAATCAGGATAGGCACCACTTTCCTGCTACTTTTCATTATTAGTACGGGAAGATTAAGAGTTTTCTGCAATTCTAGTCTTCTATAGCTTGTACGAGTTTGCACAATAGACCTGATAATGGAAGCATGCTTTTAAATGCTGCCAGCAGCAGAACAAACGGTGAATTGATGTATATTGTTAGAAGCATCCGGGATTCCTGCACCCCAGGATATTTCCTTTTATACAACCAGATCCTGGGGAACATGCTTTGAATGCCCCTGGAAGAGAATTAATGGCTGATTCTGAAGTAGTAATGAGATAACTCCAGACTACCGTTAATAACTTGCATTGAATGTAGAAGGGAATAACACCACTGCCTCTTCCTATTTGCTCATTTTGTGTTTTATTCCAGTTTTTTGTGACTCTGCTAGCACCCTTCAGCTTTATGCTGGAAAAGATTGAAAGCATTATGCCATCCAGCTTTTGGCACCAGCTGACCCGGATGTAACTATATATCTTACCCACATAAGATTACAAAGGAAAGAGAAATGCCCAGACTCCGATAGTGACTTTGGGAGCACTGTAATTCGGAACATTACAGAAGAGAGGACCTATAGTTTCTCATCTAGTTTCCAGGATACTAAACTTGCTGCTGATCTCATCTAAAAGGAAACACTAGTAATAATTTCTTGTGAAATTCAAACTTGTATATTTAGAAGCAAATAAAGTTTGTTGGATGTGATATTTTTAAATGTATTCCTTTCTTTTTTTACATCATATAATACTAAAACATACTTATCCTCTCTCCAATATTAGTGTGAAAGTGTGATTTATGTAATATACATATGTGTACTATGTTTGTATCCCTTTATTTAGAGCTAAATTATTTATTTTAGTTTTGATGTAATTTATCTGCTCTCTGCTTAAATTTTTTATCGTGGATTTAAAGTGTCTACATATTCCAGTGAAGTTGGGCATTTGTGTTATGTCATGTAGGGAATTTGTATTATCTCATGTAGGGAATTGGACTGTATAAAAATAAGTGATAGGAGTAGGTACTTTGAAAATCTTTAGTAACGTTTGAACCAGAACCATTCTTTCCATTGGTAGATCAGCAGCCAGACGATGGCACCAGTGACCTGGGGCTCAGAGTGGATGCTGTGGTTCTAGGCTGGATGTGCGAGTGGAGGTTAGTCCACACAACAAGTAATTTACCAGGTGGTAGGTTTATTAGCTAAGTAGATACAGGTGGCATGAGACACAGAGTTTATCACAGGTACAGGCTGCAGATATGGTGCCAGATACGGCTACAGCATATAGGGTATGCTGGTCATTGTAGTGCTCCGGCAATTATCAGCGCTTGTGCTCTTGTGGGCTGTAGCAGTGTGCTCCCGATGGTAAATAGTTGTGTCACAGGGTCTTGGGGTACATTGTTGGGCCTTCTGTAGCTTTGTGGAGTGGATTGTCTCAAAGGTGCCATCCATACAGCAAGTATGCTAATAGAGAAAGACGTGTGGTAAAGGCGAACATGCGCAGTAGCACATGTCGGAGATAAGCCCTCTGGGAAAGAGCCGCAGCAGGTACTAGTGCCCGCCAGCTTTTGGCGATTAACAGAGTTAGCGCTGAGCACTCCTCACCTAAGACCCCGCTCACTTAAGATTCTCTGGTTACAAAAACAATAAGAGCATCACACAACATTAGAAGCCTCATCTGTAATCAGAAACATAAAGAGTTATGCAACATAGCACATTGTAATTTTTCATGTTGATATGTACAAATGTATGAGAAACATCTTTTCTTGCTCACTATTATTGGGGCCTTTTTTTCGAATTGTTCTATTTATTGGAAATCAATACAGATTTTTTTTTAAAAATGCAGACAAACTGTGGCACCACAAAGAGACAGATTTCTTGCTTCACTAGTACGAAACCAATATTTTAGGCAGTAAATATCGTACAGTAAAGCAACCTCCTATAATTAATTATTTAAATTACTGAAATAATAAAGAAAGCTTTATCTCCTTGTAGAATGACTCTCTATACCGGTTTTTCACAATCCTCAAGTACCACTAAAGCTAGGTACACACTGTCCGATTTACTTTATCGGGACGACAAACGGGGCAATTTTTCGTCAAATTGAAAGCCCCAATATCTGTGCTACACACATTATACAATTTTTTTATTAGAAGCTACCGATTTTCTGCCACACCACACTGATTTTGCATATGTCCCCCCCCCACAAGGAGGATGACCTAGTGACAGGAATAAATAGGAAATATGAGCAAATTATTGAGAATCGGGGAAATTGAGGCCGAGCTTTTCGATCTTGAATGACAGGCCGGATGATTGAAGGAATGCGTGTGGGTGTTTTCTAACTGTTTTATCGTTGAAACGCTGAAATGATCGTTCATACACACCATACAATAAATGAGGCCGATCACTTGATTGTTGGCAAATCGGCCCAATATTTGTATAGTGTGTACCTAGCTTAACAGGTCATGTTTAGTGAATTTCTGTCTGTGGAAGTCGGCTGGGTAATTACTGACACAGCAAAATAGATTAACTCACCTGTGCACGATTAAAGAAATACACAAACATGACCTGTTGGTGGTACTTGAGGATTAGGTTTGAAAACCCCTGCACTAAAACTTTACATGGTTTCACTTAACGAAAATACCAAGGGAAAGGGGGATGGGGGAATTTAGAAGAGCACAGGATAATATGATAATAGCAATGTATATTATTGTTATAGTATGATTTGAAAAATCATAAAATCAATCCTCAAAATCAAAACCCTATGGTCAGTATGGGCCTGAAAAAATAACAGAGTGGAGGTGCTCCACGGAGAGTACACATCATTGGGAAACAAGAACGAAGAAAAAACTCTCTAATTGGGGTCACTCTTGAATATGAGTAAATAACTAATTAATAAGTAACATTTAATAGGTATGCATTAAAAAGAACTCCACATGCAAATATCACCAAGAAGCTCCCACTATATAAATGAATGTTTTCTACTTCTGAGACGTATCATTAATATTGTGTTTATTTCATTTATATAGTGGGAGCTTCTTGGTAATATTTGCATGTGGAGTTCTTGTTTATTAACAGTGTGTTGATGCTGCTTGAGGTTATTTAACCTACTAAATTTCTTTTTAATACACATTATAATTATTTGTCACAATTCAGTCATTGGACTAATATCGTAGTGAGGTAACTCAGAGAATTTAATATGAGATTACACAAGTAATCCTTTTTTCTCTGACATCACCCCGCTGAGAAATATTTTCACCTTGCTTTCTATATATTTCAATCTTTCATGTTTCATGTCTCGTTTTGTCTTGTTTTTGTATATTGCTACTAATATACTTACCGTAATGTGGCAGCCATTTTTAATGCATACCTATTAAATGTTACTTATTAGTTATTTACTCATATTCAAGAGCGACCCCAATTAGATAGTTTTTTGTTCTTTCTTGTTTCCCAATGGTATCACTTATATATGGCTTTATTCAGAATAGGTGTGAAACACTATAGATTTTTTTTTTTCAAGTTGCTATATTTCACATGGCGTATGTGCAACTTTTCACATTCTGGGCCTGATTCAGACCCGCTCGCAAGCGCATAGCGCTCGCAAGCGGGTCAATGGTGGGGTACTGTGCACTACAAAAGGGGCGGCTGTCTATGTTGATCGACCAGTGATGTCAGTGGAGACTTCCTGCTCTGTTAGAGCAGGAAACTCTCTGGGGCTTGCGACGGACGAGACCCTACCACAAGGGTCTCGTCGCAAGCCCCGATCATCGCGACCATCATCTGGCCGCCCGCAAAAGCTGTGGGTGGTCACCCACAGCTTAGCGAGTGGCCAGGAGGCCGCAAAAAAACCCAAACGCCCTGATTCAGAGCGAGCGCTGTTAAAGAACGTCCGGCTCTGAATCAGGCCCTCTGTCTTTTGTTTATTCTTAAGAGTGATTTGAGACTGGGTGCAACTAGGGGATGAAGACAGTGACTGGAATGAGTGTGTAGGTACAAGCAGAGGGTGTGCAGTCACAGCAAAAATACAGTAAGGACATGGTGTGGCACTCCGCGCGCCTTCAGGAAATTTCAGCATTTGAATATTTAGCATCTGTGGCTACAGAGTACAGAGTTCGGGCTGGCCGGCCTGCAGTATGCAGCTCCCCACCATCCTGGGTCCATTCCATTAATGGGAAGCCTGCATACTGTAAGTGTTGTCTTAAAATAATATATATATTTGTGTCTGCTACTATTCACAAGTCACAAGACTAAGGGGTAAATTTAATGTATCGTGTTTGGTCGATTTGGTGTTTTTTGGAGAGTTTGGTGCAATTTTGCAAGTCAGGGATATACTAAAGCCAAAATTGCACTCAAACATGAGTAAACGCACTAAATCGACACAATCTACCATCGAACCAAACCTTGAACTCTTAATATTGACTCACATACAAATCACAGATTTACTGAGAATCAGGTTTGTTAAATCGTATCTAAATCACAAAATCAATAGATGACCAAATCAGTAGCGTGTTTGGATATGGAAAGTCTTTATATTCATCTAGCCTCAATCATGATGCATATAAAAGGAGACAGACACAGCTGCATTACTGTCTGTGATCTACCCTCCACTGTGGCTGGGGGCGGGGCAATGATGACGCGATTGAGCCGCCACACCCCACGCTCTGCCCACTTATTGCCATGCCACGCCCCCCTGTTATGTTGAGGAAGCCCTCCTGGGGCAGCCGGTAAGTCTGACTTGAAGTAGCAAATCTAACAGTTTGTCGGAAACAGATTCAGATGTGAATTGAACATAATTCACATGTAAATGTGATTTCCTTAAACAATAAAAGTGCTTACAAGTGTATAGATTTGCAATGTATGTTGTAGGTTCAAAAGATCCAGCCTACAATGTGTGGGAATTAATACAGGTGGTATGCTGTATAGTGAGGCACACACCTGTGTTACCAATAAACAAAGGATGGACAGCGCTCACAGGATTAAGGGGCATGTGTGTGCATATATATATATATATTTATCTCACTAGATGCCACGTCTGGAAGTGTCCTAGCTCCTTACTGGAATAGATAAATATATGGAAGAGGGGCGCTCTGTGATATCTTAGCTTATCCAATAGGTACAGAAGTTTTAGCTAGTGGTGGATAGACTCAATTTATGTGTCAAACTGGGATCATAAAGAGAGAGATTAATTGGATTTTTAAATTAAAGACATTAATCCCCAATGGTCTAAATTCTGATTTTTAATTAAAGTGGTTTTTATGATCCCATTTTAAACGTAATTATTTATAATTTTTTATGGTTTTTATGGATTCATTTTTTTACGGTTTTTATGGATTCATTTTAAGAATTCAATTATACACCAATTATAATTTTACACTGATTTTTATATATCATATATAAGTATGTATTATCTATTGTTTGTATACTTTTGGGGTTATATTATCCATTTTTATAAGATTTATCTTCTATTGTTTTAGGTTCACTCCGTTTTTTTATAGGTATTAAGGCATCTAGATCCAGAATGGTCGCCCCTTTTTTTAGGAAAGATAATGATATGGCACCTAAGGATGAGTATGGGTGCCCTTAATAAAGATGGCAGCGACAATGTGGACTCTTTTCTATTTAGAATGGAGGTTAAAGGTGACCGCAATGTTTCCATGTTTAAAGAAGGACCTTCCAATATGGCGCTTTGTCAAGGACGCTTGATGCCTCAAGCAAGATGGCCGCGGTTACCGGAAGTGACAAAACGGGAGAAGACTCGGTAATCGCGATTCCACTGTTGAGTTGCAAAATCTCTGCTTATCCAGTGAAGTGCGTGTTAAAGCTGAACTGAGCGGTAGCAACTGATTGCGTGTGGTGTAAAATGAAATTCCGTGAAACCGGAAGTTCGGACTGTCACTTCCGGTTCACGATGTTATTACAAACGGGAAGGATGTGAAGTTAACTTTTAGTGTTTAACCCAAATTTATTTTGAGTGTTAGGAGCTATTTCTCCTTTGATTTATTATATAAGATTTTCAAATTTTACACTTATGTAAATGATTTGTTAAATAGAGGTGAATTTGACCCGGAAGTACTTAAGAAGAGGGGTATATAAGGCCGGCATTTCACAGTCTGAACCACATTTGCCTTGAGGAAGAGAGCAGTGACTCTTGAAACGCGTTGGCTTGTGGTGCAGACTGAAAGGTTTTAAGGGTGGATGTTCCAGGGATTACCCCCGACCATAGAGGAATCATATTGGAGCTTCCGGAGGCCACCAGATTGAGACTTTTACATACCTGTATGCAAGGGGAAACCCGGTAATTACCCACCTTTATAAACCTGCACTTTGTGATATTGATGACCTGGAGTTCATTTTTCAAGAAAAATATTTATTCTCTTTGATATTTGGATTTTGTTACGAATTATGGTTGTATGTGCTTATTAAAAATTGTCTTGTTAAAAATATATTACACTATGGTCCCTTTCCCTTTGATTATGTCTTTTATGGTTCTGGACATATAAGGGATGAAGGAGGACTCAGAGATATGTGAATTATCCAGACCATATTACTAAGGGAAGTATTTTTATGATATATAATATTCACATTCTCTGTTCATATCAGCGCACTCTAGTCTGGAATATTTTTATGGTTTGTTTCTGTTGTTGGGGTTATAATCGGGTATAACTTTCTTTGCTGATAGGAGTGCAGCACATGGTATACACATAGGCGCCTGGAAAAACACTCATTTTTTATTTATGCTCAAAACACTCTGCCTACAGTTCTTGCCTACCTGTTTGGGAAGACTAGACATTGGATTACAAAACCTGACAAGTCACAGCCAAAAGATATTGCCCACCCAACTGATGCTGTTAGAACAATATGGCCAATTTCTAGAGTACGCACTCTTTGTGGCCAAATAACTCTTAAAACCAATATGACTAATATCACGGAGTCACACTTATTTAACACATAAATTGAGTCTATCTAACACTAGTTAAAACTTCCATACCTATCGGATAATCTAAAATATCACATATATTTATCACACACCTGTGTTAGTACACAGTGGTGGCAATGGAGAATTTAGTGCAAATACTGGTGATGACGCAGTGGCACTCGCAGTGTCTCTGGTGTTACTCACACTCTCCGCATGGAAGATGCACATGAGCACGTCCCTCCACAATGGAGGATGGAACTGAGAGATCTGCAGATAAGCAGTGCATTCCAGGTGGCCACGTCAGAGGTCATGCTGTGGCACGACTCCAGCAGTACGGGCTCCCGGCAACTCAGAGGAGAGGGTGCAGATGTCTTCCATACCATACACATCAGTGTCAAACTGGCTCTGAGCATCCCGGGACTGAAATTAGTGTATGTGATTTGTGAAAATACATTTTTGAGATAAACTTTGATTATTTTTTTTTGTTATTTATCACTTTGAATATTTTTGGGACAATTTTGCAAACACTCTGCTTCTTTTATTAACTGTCTATATTTTAGTTATCACAGCTGCTATGTGATCAGGATATATTCAATATTCAGACAGTCAAAAGTTAGACCCTCAAAATGTTGATATGGTCAAAAGGTTGTCATGAACATAAGGTCCAAAAGGGTAGTAATAAGTCCACCGTTAAAATGTACACACAGTCAAAATGTCGATATTGAATATGTACACACAAATTGTAGACCGTTAAACATAGACCTAGTCATAATGTCAACAGCACAGCCTCTGCTAAAAGCCAACCTGCCTCTCAGATGCCGCTGAAATCCTGTAACTCACCTGCTGTTGCAATCCATTGTCTGAAAGCTGCCAGCTTAAACGTTGCGAATAGTGGCAGAACTAGTGGCAGGCTTGCACCGGGGCCCGCTGTGGTGCACGGGACCATAGCCCCTGCAGCCAACAGGTGTCCCCCGGGCCCCACAGTGTAGTGCAGACCACAGTGAGCACTACACAACAAACACTGCTGCTGGCCCCCAGGTAGTACACTCGTACTACTGGTGGCGGTGTGTTTGTTTTGGCAGCCAATGAGGGTCAGACAGACTCTCATTGGCTGCTGCATCCACAGAGGGACCCGGGCTGGAGCTCACTCATGAGCAGTGGGTGATGGGAGAGATGTCATGAAGTCTCTCCCCTAGTCCAGAGCGAGAGCAGGTTGGGAGGACAGAGGAGCAGACAGTGGTTGGCGCAGGAGCGGGGATTCAGGTAAGTGTTTTTTTTTCCGTGTTCTATAGGCGTACTATTACTGGGAGCATTGCACATAGCGGGGACTACTACTGGGAGCACTGCACATAGGGGGACTACTACTGGGGGGCACTGCATATAGGGGGGACTACTACTGGGGGGGCACTGCATAGGGAGGCCCAAAGCATATTCTTGCACCTGGGCCCACCACTCTCACTGGCTGCGCAGAAGCAGTGAATAGTTAAATAAAAATAAAATGCATGAGGTGCCCCTCCCAATCCATAACCAACCCAGACCTCTCAGTCTGGGCTCCTATTGGAAAATGGGGCATATAAGTCCCAGGAAGCCTTCCCCGGCATGATGGCACTTGTGGAACAACAAGTGCCAGCATGCCTGGACATTAGGGGTCCGCTGACACTTTTAATCCACCTATAAAGAAAATATAAAAATGACAGTACACCGAATGTTTTATACCTTTATTGAAAAAAACACCCCACACAGCCCTTGTTCACCAATTTAATACTATCAAAATCCATGAAGGATCCTCTTCATTCCATGTAGCAGCCACGGCGTCTTGGAAAAATAACTAATAAAATGGGGAAGTGCTGATTCAGCCACTAGCCATGGGGAGCAAAGTCAAAGTGTTAGGAATGGTCAGACAGGGAAGGAGTCAAACACATGGGGAGAGGGTGTCAGAGGCACACATGGGGAGAGGGGTCAGAGACACATTTGGGAATGCGAAAGGAAAGAGGCAAACTTATAGAGAGATGGTGGCAGTAGCACACTTTGGGAAGGGGATCAAGGCACACTTGGAAAGGGATGGGGCACAGGCATACTGTGAGAGGGGGATCAAGGAAAAGCACAGCGGGAGACGGGGTGCCGCAAGCCCACTGGCGTCCGTCTGTGATCAGCGTGGTGCCTCCATAAGGGCAGGGTGCGTCTTACTATTTTAAAATTGGGTATGGCGTGGTGTCCTGCTGAAACAGCCTAGAGGGAATGCTAATTATATTCCCTTTCAGCTACTTATAAATACATGTCAGTCTGACTTACTGGTATAGGCACCAAACATCCTCCGATCAGATATTTTGGATATTTTTTTTACTAATCTGCCATGAACACCCTACTTGTATGAAGCCAATATATACAACTTAACAATGTAACCCCACAACCATTACCTAACATATGTCGAGCAACATATATATATTTTTTTACACCATTGTCCATATACC
The DNA here is from genome assembly GCA_031769625.1 of Taudactylus pleione. Taxonomy (NCBI): domain Eukaryota; kingdom Metazoa; phylum Chordata; class Amphibia; order Anura; family Myobatrachidae; genus Taudactylus; species Taudactylus pleione. Next base: position 2,698,585 of record JAUIMM010000171.1, read on the forward strand.
AATACAGTCTGGGCTTCCCAACTAATCCCTCCTACTTCCGAGAATAAAATCCAATCAAGAAGCACCTTAAATTCTGATTAACAAAAACATTTTAAACCAATCAAAAGACAATCACCTGTGCAATGTGAGTATAAAGTGGAGCCTACAAGTCACATACTACAATTATCCCTGAAGAAAGCTAATTGCTGAAATGTGTGACCATTTGAAACATATGACCACATCAACTACAAGAAAACAGTTACAGATAATGCAAATAGAGATTGTGTCTGTACTTGAATTTAAACAAAAAGTTACAATAAACACTTTTAATTTATCTGCAAGTTCTAATAGCTCTCTCCTGTCATAACGCCTCCACATACCTGTCCCACATAATTTACACCTCCACATACCTGTCCCACATCATTTACACCTCCACATACCTGTCCCACATTATTTACACCTCCACATAACTGTCCCACATTATTTACACCTTCACATACGACTTGCTCTTTAATAGGGTATTTAATATGAAACGTAAACTTCGCCGTCTATGCGTGTCGAAGTTTTCGCCGCACATCAGAGCTTTTGCCGGCGAAAAGTATCGCGCGCGCCCCCGATTATACCCGTATTCAATATGAAATCGTCGAAAACGGTACCCGGCGAAAGTGAAATCAGTGAAAACTTTGCTGGTTTTTGGGGAAATCACCCTAACACCCCCAAAAAGATGGTCTGACATGGGGGATCACTCTGGATATCCCCGATTAGCCCTGCTGAAGGTTTTTGGGGTCTTTAAATGGGCTCGATAGCTGCTATTTTGGGGATTTGGGAAGGTGGTGAAGAATAGTATTTAGAAGGTTTTTTTTTGCAGAAAATAAGTAGTCCCAGTAAATTTGGGGTACTTAAAAATGGGGGTGAGCATATTTAAAAGTTGCTAAAGTGGTTTTAAAAAATTTAAAAAATCCACCTGCTGCAAACACCTGCAATGAAAAAAACACCTGGGGCATACTTGGGGACCCCCCTAGATTGTAGTTCACTAGTTTTTAACTTTGTACCCCCCAATTTTTTTTTCGCCCCCAAAATGAAAGTGCCTTTTTTGGGGTCTTCTGAGGTATTTTTTTTTTTTTAATTTTGACACAGTTTACCTTTGGGGGACTGTCTGAAGGTTGCAGGGTGGTTTCCGAAATGTTGCACCCCAAAACCCCAATTCTGCACTTTTTTTTTCGCCACCCACCAGTGAAAAGTTTTCAAATTGAATACGGTGTAAAAGTAAAAGCGTCGAAAATGACGTCATCCGAGCGAAAACATCGCAGAAACGGACTTTTTGCTCCATGTTGAATACCCCTATAAGTCTTATTAACTTATTTTTATCTTGATTTAAGAATGATGAAATATTGTTGAATAAATACTAGCAAGACATCACTCTATTAGGAAACAAACTGAAGAACTTTGAAAGTATAGACAAATTTCAAAGAACATATGACAAATCTAAATAGGAGGTGGATAACATTGAAAAGGAGATCATAAGTAGGAAAAGAGGGAAGTTACAGAGAGACAAGATTGACTTTCTGTCAAATACTGCTTATAGATGGAACAATACGAGAAAGAGGACACCAGACAGTCGTTCCAATTACACTACCTCGGATGTAGAGTCATCAGGAAATGAATCTACATATGAACGCACTCCCCTCAACAGAGAGATTTTTTAGGCGATACTCCCAGGGAAACCCGGGAGAACTTTTGGACTAACTCAAAAAAGACTAGAAGGGGAAAGAAGAAGAAAAAGAAATCTCAGAGAATGGAGGGAAGAACAAAGAGAACTTCGTTGTTACAGGTAGTAATGAAGACAGATTATTTGAGAATTATAAATCTGACTGAAAGAGTACTTACACCTCAGATTGAAGTCCTAAATAAAGGTTTGTCCTCACCCACACTATCCTTTGATAGATTTGAATTTGAGAAGGATATTAACCTCTTTGCCAGAAAATTACTATTAAAGAAGTTTTTCAAGATCAAAGAGAATCATTTAGAGATGACATCATCTACCAATGTTTTTTCACTAGAAGACTTGGCAGCCATCTCTATCCTGGAGGATTTGAATGACATGCCAACACAAGAAAACATGGAAACTGATCTAATAACATCAGTATCAGAACAAAGAGAAATGGTTATGAACCCCTCAAAAAGGAAATCTACATTTACACCAGACATTTCAATATGTCCAGAAGTGCGAGTATTCATAGACCTAGTGAGTAAAGATTTGGATCAGTTATAAAACAACAAGAGAAGAATCAAAGAACATGAATATAATTTAAAGAAGGAAGAAAGAGAAGCCTTAAAAGAGATGCAGAAATGGGATGATACAATAATCAAACCATCAGATAAAGGAGGGAATGTAGTTCTGTGGTCCCATGATTAATACATAAAAGAATTGAATCAACAACTTAATGACAGATCATGCTACAGGAAATTAACATTCAATCCTGCCAATGATTTTTTTGATATTTGTAATAAGATCATTGAGAGGGCAAAGAGCAATGCTACAATAACCAAAGGTGAATATGAGTTCATGAAAACAGATAACCCGAAAATTCTGACTATATATCTGTTACCCAAGATCACAAGGACGAAAACAACCCGGAAGGCCAATTGTCTACAGGATGGGGAGCCTTACCGAGAATGCTAGTACATTTCTGGATTCCCATTTGACATGTCGTAGAATTACCATTGTATACACCCCAGACATTCTGAGCAGAATTCAAGATATAATTCTGAATGATAATACTTGGCTTATTACTTGCGACGTTGAAAGTCTCTATAGGAGCATCAATCACAACTATGGAATCAAAGCAGTGAAATACTTTTTAAGTATGGATCGAAACAATAATTTCAATGAATTTTTGATTTCACTGTTACATTTTTTACTCACCAAGAATTATTTTGTCTGCGACAATAACTTCTATCTCCATGTACAAGGTACTGCAATGGGGACCACGTGTGCCCCCACATATGCTAACCTCTACCTGGGATGGTGGGAGAGAGAGTTGGTATTTAATGAAGACAATGATATTTATACAAACCACATCTCCCTTTGGTTAAGGTACATTGATGATCTAATAATTTGGCAGGGGGACTTACAACTCTTTGAAGAATTTTTAGCCAAACTTAATTTGAATGATCTTAATCTGAGGTTGACATATGAAGCCAGTAAGGAGAAAGTCAACTTCTTGGATGTTTCACTAGCAATTGAAAGAGACGGTCACATATCCTCGAATCTGTTTCGTAAGGCAACATCTACGGACAGCATCTTACACAATAAAAGTTCTAATTTTCCTCCATTGCTAAAGGGTTTACCGAAGGGTGAATTTCTCCGTATGAAACGGAATTGTTCTGAGGAACTAACATTCCGAATAAGATCTGAAGAACTAAGTACTAGACTCAAATCTCGAGGTTACAGTAGAAGAACAGTAAAATGAGCGTATAAGAATACTGAACATTATACGAGAGATCAACTTCTGATACCCAAAAAGGAGAAACAGCAGAAATGTGTAAGATTTGTAGGAACTTTTTGTCAAGAGTGGAGAAAAATCCAAGATATTTTACACAAACATTTGGACGTGTTACATACAGACCATGATCTGGCTCAAATACTTGGTAATAAGCTGGAGATGATCAAAAAACTTCAAGGATATTTTAGTCTGAAGTCATCTTGAGTCTCCTAAAAAACCACTGTACTTCAGAAAGGGATCTAGAAAATGTGGAACATGTAAGGCATGTCCAACGATGATTACTACAAGCACGTTCTGTGACAGATGTAATAAAATCTGGATTATAAAAGAACATATTAGCTGTGATTCAACAGGAGTGATTTATAATTTGCAATGCCCATGTAACAAAAATTACATTGGTAAGACTAAGAGACCTTTAAAAAAAAAGGATTCTTGAGCATCTAGGGAATATAAGAAATGCGGAGCGTGACCAACAGATGTACAGACCCCTTACGCCATTAGCGAGACACTTCATGAAATATCATGAAGGCAATCCGAAGGGCCTAAAAGCCTTTGGAATGAAGATTACTTTGGACATCAGAGGGGGGGATGTTGATCGGGAACTGTTGAAACAAGAGACGAAATTCATATTCCTTATGAATACTCCAACACCTAGAGGCTTGAATGAAGAGAACAACTACTCAGCCTTTTTGGAATAATATAGATGACAACTGATTATTTAATATCCAAAATCAGAATATTAATATCCTGAAGCCTGAACGTTAAACATTTACTGGCGCCTTCCTAGAGTAAGATAGATGACAACTGATCTTTTAACAGCCAAAGCTAGAATCATTAATATCTAGAGTTTTGAATGTCATAAACAACTACTTAAATTTTTGATTCTTTTTGAAATAATATAATTGAAATAAGATGGATGTCAATTAATCTTTCACAGTGTGTCTATGGATACTGTCATTATTTTGTATATACCTTTTGTTATACTTACTCTATTCCACAATCTTATATTTATGTATTATTTTAGTTTTTTTCATTCACATTTTGAGAGTAAATTTGTGTTCCTTCCTCTCTTACACACGCTCTTTATTAATTAAAACATTTTTCACACATTATTTTTGTCTTTTAGTACCATCACTTAATACATAAATATATAACTCAACAGATTTTTTTTTTAATTTTAATATTTCACTTTTTCATGAGTTTCAAATATACACTTTTTGATATACAACAATATCACGTAATACATACAAATATTAATTTCAATAGATTTTATTTCATTTCAATATTTCACTTTTTCACGGGTTTTAATTATACACACAATGTAAGTTCTATTTAATATAATTTTTGATAATATAATTTTATTATGAGTTTAAAGTTTATGTATGTGTGTATTTAAATGCATATGTTTGTGTATATGCATGTATATATGTACATTATTTTAAGAATATATTATGTGACAATCTATAAGCATAATTTCTAAAAATAATGGACTCTTATGATCATCTATAATATAATATTTATTACATAATTTTTGGTATAGATTGATACTTTAGAATACACGTATATTTTTTAGTAATTAAGACTAAGCCTATATAATGGGCTCATTAGGACTTTACAGGCACTATAATTAATAGAAATAGACTTATTTTGCAAAAAAATTTTTATATATACACATCCTGTAATTTTCAGTATATTTATAGCAAAATCTTGTTTTATTATGTGCAACATGTTAGTGATATCCTAAAATCAGAATATGGATAAAATAACATATGATTCATTAGACACACACACATTTTAATTTATTTTATTATTTTCCAGTACATAGGTTTTTGATTTTAATCTGTCTGCCCCCTTTTCTATAAATAGGAAGGAATCCATCAATCGAATATTGAGTCAACTTGAATAGACCCTAGGTACTATATAATAATCATATATACCATTAATCTCATTATTCAAAGAAAATAGGTATCTTGTATGATATAAAGACAAGATCATATTACCCATATATCCTGATGAATTAAAATGCAGTAGATACCAAGCGCTATTATGAGGTTATAACACGGATATGAATCTGCTATCGATTGCTTTAGTCTTGGAGCAATCAGTAGATCTGGGCTCCATTGGATTTTCTAAGCATTTACGTCACAGCTTCAGGAATGAATATACCCGTCCATCGCATTGAAGGGGCGGGACTAACTGAGGTACTTTGATATAATTAGCCGGTAGCAACGGGCTTCTTTCCGACTGCATAAATGAAAAAACATATAATCTTGGCGCGTCTAACCATAAATAGTAACATATATAATAATAGAAGTATAGAGCTGCAGCAAATAACAAACTCTGTGTAAGTTTGCAATATAGAGAAAGAACAAAGGAGAAAATCCATGCTACTCTATACCTAAACAGCTGCTAATCAATATAGCATAGATGGAAAGAATGAATAATAAATGGCATTGTATATGTACACAGTATAAATTGAATATACACTAAAATAGCACATATAATGACATTAAATAAATTAAAAAACAAAAAATATAATAAAACACTGATAGACAGAAAAATAAATAAATATCAACTGTTACACTGTTATTAAAATAGCAATATGGCTAGTGGCTGTGAGAAGCACAGAAATTAAGAGCTGAAGAGCTACCTTGAAGCAGCTGATTAAATATATGAGAGACTAATTATAGGAATACTCTCTTACTATATATACAAACAGGAGATAACAATACATCAGTAGATTTAGCCACACATGATCATTTCCACTGGACTCCCTTTGCCAGTGAGAAAGATGAGTGCATGTAGATGAAACACTTGATATTGATTTGCATACTCATTTCCCAGAAGGCACCCTTATTAAAACTATATAGTAAATATATCTCTGATTAAGACAGAGTGCAATTCTGGGTGAATGTTATATGTTGCCATTTACCCCTAATTAATGTGAGCAGATATGTGAAAGCACTAAAGACGCTTGAAGAAATATTCACTATTAGGGTAACAGCGTTTTGGGAGGTCTACTTATAAACACTCTATTGAAAACAGTGTCTATAAATAACAGACATACTCCTGACAAAATCAATGGTGGATTCCCATATATCGTGGACTGAACAAACAGATTCCTGTTATTTACTATAAGGAGCTATACAGGAATAAATTAAGTGTTTTACCATAAACTATTTTTGTTTAGTTGTCGCCTTTGAATGCAACTCATTAGATACTGGCTGATCTATCATATGGTGATAATCCTTCAATTCATATGATCTGAAATATGATGATTTTTGACCGATTATAGACGGTCTAATCTATCAGAACTGTGTAAAATATAGACAGAAGACATATAGGTCTAATAATGCCATATAATTAATTGGTAATGTGACATTTGGGAGAATAGCAAGGACGTTGCATCAATTTTAAAACACGTATTTCATTCTTTAGCACATTCTATATACATATTTTTAACCTATTTTCGCTATTCGTTGATATTATTGAATAATAATAAAAGTTATGTTTTAATTTAATATGATTCTCTAGTGCACCACTTTTTGGACATCTCATTTTTTTCTCTCTTGATCCTTTTGATATTTCTGTCCGTGGTAGCACCCCCCTCTCTTAGATTATAAAAACAGATACTGGTGGGAACTTTAAGACTATATATTATATTTTATGATTCTTCTGTGACTAGGCCACACCCATCTTACCTCCACAGACCTGTTCAATATAATTTACACCTCCACATACCCGTCCTATATCATTTATATCTCCACATGTCCCATATGATATACACCTCCAAATACCTCTCCCACATCACATTTACACCTCCACATACCTGTCCCATATCGATTACACCTCCACATACCTCTCCCACATCATTTACATCTCCACATACCTGTCCCATATCATTTACATCTCCACAAACCTGTCCCATATCATTTACCCTGCTGCACGCTAGACAGAGAGGCTGCTGCAGCAGCAGTCAGATCTCCTTCTCCTTGCTTTATTTGTGGGGGGAGCGAATATATTAAGTATTTATTTTTTGTAAGGAGGGGTTTGGCCACGCCCCCTCCCTGTACCTGGGTCCGGCCGAGCTGTCAGCAGTCCTGCACATGATTTACTGGCCTTGCAGATGGGCATGAGGTGGCTATTTTGAGTAAGCTTAGGCGTACATAGAGGGCTAATTGTGCAAACATCGCAACCGATTGTCACAATGTTAATCCGATCCTGCGTCATTGGACACAGGCATCAGAACTGAGATGCTGGCAGAAGGCATCTTTACCCTTTCCCTCCTGCAAGCATTAGCATATTTTTACACATCATCTGTATCCAAAAGCGTACATCTCTGAAGCAAGCCCTGTGTACTGACATTTTTACTTTATGGTAAAGATTTTCCCTACCTTTCACCTGCTTAGGGGGTTGTGCACAAAAACACCCACAAATTTCCTCTGAAAAAGCGATGCGAGTTTGTAATTGGATTGCAAATGTAATTTGCAGTGTGAGTGGCTCTTCAAATAGGCACATAAAATGCGTGCCCAAAAAAGGGGTGTGGCCTAATGGGGAAGGAATATGACAAATCTGATGTGTGCCATACATCAATGATGGGGTACCAATCCCGTTGTTCCACTGTTATCCAGGTTTCACTGCCAAATACAGTGTGAATTCAATGGCTGCAGTGATAATAAACAACACAGGTCTGCACAATTTAAGGTATTGAAAGCTTTTTTAATAATACTTTTATATTCTTAACTATACTCCTGTGTACATCAAGAAATAGTATATTAAAAAAAATTACCACATCACATTTACCTATAAAGGGGTTACATACGTTTTTAAGAAAAAACAAGAAGTTTAATTGTTTTTGACATTTATTGTGAAATATGAAGAAGTGTAGATGATATCACTGTGTTTTTGTCTTAATTACATAATAAAATAACAATAAAATCAAACAATAATAGAAACAAACCATAATTAATCAAAAAATTGTTAATATCTTTTTTTTTTGTCTTCAAACTTCGTTTTGTCGCTTTTTGCTTATAAGCTTTTTCTGTGTCATCTCTGTGTATCATCCAGCAGTAGTCAGCCATCATGCTGATGTCCCAACGACCCTGGTATCTTTTTTCTACATCTTTAACGTCTTCGTTGAACCGTTTACCCTGTTCTTCACTGTAGTCTCCGAGATTATTTGGGAAATGCTCAATATGGGAATTCAAAAAATTTACTTCTAAACTCATATTGCAGCCAAGGTTTCTGTAACTATTAAGCATTTCCCTGACCATTTCTTTGTAGTTTGGATTCTTGACATTGCCTAAAAATGTTGAAGTCAGTTGTACTGTATGAGTGGTGTGTACTGTATATGTACTGTGTGAGTAGTTTGTTCTGTGTGTGTATGTGATGATAGGCATGCATGGGTTAAAATGAGCCGGCACAGGGCAAAACTGTGTTGCATCTGCTGTATTTGGTTCCACCTTTGCCAGCTCACCTTGTAGTTGTAGTTGTTGTTGTGTGTGCAATGTTCCTTTAGACCGTATGGGGTTTAGGCCCTTTGTAAATTTCAGCTCCAGGACCATGTGGACCTTAATCTGGCACTGGGCGGGGGAAAATTATTACAAGAACTGAATTGCAAAGTTCTATACTACCGACTGAATTCATTTAAGACAACGTTTTATAATAAATGTAGGCAGAATACATTTATTACTTTAAAGAATATAAAAAATGACATTCATAAATACACGTTTTGCAGAAAAACGTGATGTGATATGCAAAATCGGGAGTCATTTTCGTGTTCAGAAGCCAAAAATCTATAAGTAACACCAGATAGTGTGCATACTATGAAATATGTGCTCCCGCAGTTTCATGCTTTATGCACCAAATGGAATCTGTACAATTCATGCCATCTCATTACCACAACATTCTGACACCTGACCCAAGGACCGTGCTGAATGAAATGACTCAAGGACCGTGCTGAATGAATTGCTCATAAATTTGTTTAAAAAAGCTTTTTCGTCGCAGACCTGTGTAATTATGCAGCATAACTCACCGCCTGTACATGTAGGAGACCACTGGTGAAGCTGCAGCAGGAGAACAGCCATGCACAAGCCTGGAGCCAGCAGTGTAGATCACTGACTGAAGGTATAGAAAGAGTGCTACTTGTAGTGTATAAGCAGCGGCAGGGAGATCTGTGTATGGCACTCTCACCATCAAAGGTACTCGGTGTGTTGGTAACACCTGGGTTGGGAATTGATGACTGTGTTCAGGGCTGCCATCAGAAATTGTGGGGCAGATAGCTCCAAGGTATCTGACTGCCATGTTAGAGGTGACAGTATTTTGAAATGTTTGTCTTAAATAAAAGGATGTGACAGAAGGTGCTTGGGGAGGTGGCCAGATGGAGGGGAATTGGCCAGAGAGTAGATAGGAGTTGGCAGGGAGGAGATAGGGGTGACCAGGAGATGCTGGGGATAAAAGAAAAGGAAGCTCCAAGTGAGAATGATTATAAACAGAAAACTGACAGGCCTGAGCAGCGCCCGCTGCTAATTTATTGCGCATTCCATTAAGAAAAAGCGTTTTTCATACTTACAGGTTGGACTTGTGTCCAACTCTCCATCTTTAAAAGTATTAAAAGTTTGTAATTATACTTAAAATATTGTTTGCTATGAGCATGTTCGTGCCAGTACATGGGATAGTCACTGACTCTGTATAAAAGTATGTCATATACATGTGGTTTAGATTTTGTTGAACTGTGCTCTTCTGTGTAGGCAGGCGGGAAGCTGTGGTGTGTTGGTGGTGGTAGTGTGGGAAGTTGTGGGGTGTGGGAAGTGCTGCGCCTTTATGCAGGAGTACCAGGTCCAGTTATAGGTAAATGCAAAGAAAGGAGAAAGGTGTAATTGTGGGGGTGTGGTTTGTCGTGGGGTGGAGAATGTGGTGGTCAGTGTGGGTAAATGTAGAACCAGGCAAATTGAAGGGCGCCAAATCTTTTATTGAAGCAGTCACAATGCTACACCGATTGATATCTCGAGGTCGATGGGGAAGGGGGGGGGGGTGGACCCTTTCAGGGCGCTCCTTGCTGTGCGTGCAATGACCAGCAAGGAGCCCCTGCTGGACCTTTGGTCGACAGTCTTCAGAGTTTCTGGTGGTGTGCTTGGGGGAATGAAAGTCAGATACGAGTACCCAGGCGGCGTCCTGCGCGTTGGTGATTAGTCCCAAAGTACTTACCAAGCGGTAGGATTTGTATGTTCGTTCATTAATCAGGTACCCCATATTGGATGACTGGTTATCCTCGCTAGAAATAGAATTATAGTCCTTGTTATTCCTGAGGTCAATGCAAGCTGATTTTTTCGTCTAGTGAAGGAAAGCTGCAAGGTCTGGTTTTCGGTACGTGGCTGTTCCTTGATGGGTCAAGAACACCCCTGGCTCCGGCTATGTGACACTTCTTATTCATACACATATCTGCCTAACCAGATGCAGATAAAACCATGCAAACATGTGTAAAGATTACTTTAGAAGAAACAATACCATTTTTAAGAGTTACTTATATTCTATTTGTCCTCAAGGTGGCGCCCCTTTACCAAAAAATATTTTAAAAGCTCCTTTTATCAGAGTTATGTGTATAGCTATCAATATTCTTGCTGTTAAATGTAATTACTTCTTTGGCACTTTTATGAAAGTTAAAATTTTATGGTGATTGTATTTCAGTTCCCATTATAATAATTCTCACTATTACATATATTTGTTTTTTGTTTGCAAAATATAAATGATACAAAACTATAGTGAACACTATCTACAATATATAACAATATAATAAAAAGATTACACACCTCCTCCCTGGAAAGGAAATTCATAGATCTTTTTATTAATTATAGCATCAGTGGGACTGGTTTGACCATCAAAATGCTTAAAAAAAATATGAATACATAATAAATTGATTAAATAAGTATTATATGTGAAACCATTTAACGGCTAGAGGGATAATTATACAGGGGGGATAAAGCTTTCCTTATTATTTTTGTAATTCTGATAATTGGCTATAATTACCAAATTACTGTTCTTCTCATGTGGAACTTGGAACAGGAGGTTGTGTCACTGTATAAGATTATTTACTGCTGCTTAGAATATTGGTTCCATGCTAGTGAAGCACGAAATCTGCCCCTTTTTGCAGCATCAGGTTATCTCTGCATCCATTTTAGTAACCATATGACAGGGCAGCAGACAAGACTGAGAGATTTTAGGATCGTCATGAGTTTGTGTAACTTTCATATGCATTGAAGGTTTAATAAAGACTAGAGATGTTTTTCTTTATAGGTCGTCAATCCAATTTGGTGTGGGTTGGGTCCTGCGAGCTGTTCTCAGGGCGAATTTCATTTGCAATCCATTTCCAAACTCCCAATTATATTTTTAGAGGGAATTCACTTTTTTTTATGCGCAGCCCCTTGTGCAGGTGTAAAGGTAGGGAGATCTTCATTTTAAGGTAAAAATGTCAGGACACAGAGCCTGATTCAGCAAGGATTGCAGTTGCTAATATGCACGCAATCAGGGGCGATTATTTTGCACTGAGCATGCGCGAACCAGCTCCTGCGATGGGGACTGCGATCACAGCGTCTATGCAGACTCATCACAGAGTGATTGACAGGAAGTGCCATTTGTGGGGGGAAACAAAGGGCGTGCCAGTGCTTTTCAACGCCGTTGCATGGGCATGCATAAATTATCACTGCGATACCATACGCAGCCTGAGGTCTCATAGCGTGCGCTGAATTTATCAATTCCTGAGTGAGGTCTGACCTGCCTTAACTGTGCATATGGGTCTGATCTTACCGATTATTTCGCTATGTTGCCAAAGTATACGAATGTGAGCAAGGGGAAATGGGTGTCCTTATGTTAGGCTGCAATCGCAATGCGAATGCACTCATTTGCATATCACCGCTGATATTAGCAACTGCGTTGCGTGCGTATTAGCAGAATAACGATCCTTGCTGAATCAGGCCCACAGTGCAGAACTGCGGATACACCCCAATGAATAATCGTGTACTTGGAGGGGTTTACATAGTATAATTTGCCCAAAGACATGTCAGTTTTCAGGTACATTTCTTTAAAAAGCTAAATTATGGGTTCAGTGATGTAGGACAGATAAGTGGAGGTGTACAGTACATGATGTGGGACAGGCATGTGGAAGTGTTGTATTGATGGGAGGGGTAAAACACTGAAAAACTACTATACATACATTTTTATGTACCCCAAAATGCTGGTAAGACTTTCATTTGATGATAAACGCTTGCTATAATTTATCAACCATTAATAAAAAAGGGTAAAAATCACCCATTTGAAAACTTTTAAAACCCTCCAGTACTTTCCTTATGGCTCCTAACAGTTTTCTATATGATTTAGCTATCTTAGTTATCACTTTTCTGGGGTCCAGGGTGGTTCCCCGACTTTTTCAGGTACTTCTCCCAGGTCACATTTTATAGAAAAGTCACACAGCCTCGCCGCAACAACCGCAAATTGCTATTTCTAATTGGATCTCGCATTTCTTGGAAGCGTGGATTCGTTCAATGTCTGCTAAGTTCATATAACAATCTCGCTTTTACAAATTTGCACCTAACTGGATTAACCTTTAGGAGTGCTAGAGGATATAAAGTGCTAGGGAATCTGTTACCTATGTACAATTGGGAAGTAATATTTTCATAAATCTTCCTGGAGTAGTTCTAGTAAACACAGAGTGGCCCATTGTACAGGTTTAGGGGGGAAAACAGGTTTAATAACAGCAGGGGTGTATCTGTAATGGATGCAGGGTGTGCAATGCACACGTACCCCTGGGTCCAGGGGTGCCCACACTGCACACCCTGCACCCAGTCCGGGAGTCCAGTGGTAGCATTGCTGTACAAATTCCTTGGAAAATGGTCGCCGCAACCATTTCCACAGCATTTTGTGCATGCACAGTGCGAAAATCACCGGAAAAATGGCTGCTGCGCCATTTTCCCGGTGACCTGCACATGCGCAGTAGACTCTGCCACAGACTAGTGCCCAGAGTCTACTGCTGCGCTCAGTGTGCTGCCGGCCACTGGGTAGAGAGGAGGAGGCCCCGGTTGCCCCTGAATCACAGTTACCATTTTGCTCAGTTGGTTTAAATTTTGAGGATTACCTTAAATCTACAACTGCAAATTATCCTGATTATTTGGCCAGTCTACTCCAGTCAAGAAATAACTTCAAACGTGTGTGTTAATCACATTTTTTAATTTTGAAAGTGTATAACACATAACATATTGTTTGTTTCTGGGGCATTTCTCTATGGCCTAAGATTTTTCCCCCCAATGAGGTCCTTTAATAACGGTTCTGTGTGATTCTTGATGTTTACATTTCAGTATGTTCGTTGGATCTAAGTGCCTGATTCATTATGAATTGCAACTGTGATTACGCATGCAGACGGCCGATTGTCGCGTACTGCGCATGCATCTCAGTGCTTGAAGGCTCCACTGCGATCGCAGTGTCCACGCAGCCCATCGCAGAGTGATTGACAGGAAGTGACTGGGGGTTGTGATGGGGGGGGTTGTTGAAATATACATGTGGCAGTGCGTTTAAACGCTGTCATGGGCGTGTATAAATTAGCCACTGCGATGACATACGCAGCTTGAGCTTTCACTGCGTACAATGAGGTTAGCAAATTCTGAGTAAGGTCTGACGTGTAATTGTGGGTGAGGCTCCGATGGTACTAGATGTTACCGATGGTTTCGCAGACGTGCAATGTATTATGGATGTGAGTAAGGGGAAGTGGGCGTCCTTATGTTAGGCTGCGATGGCATTGCGATTGCAAACATAAGCAAATTTTCACAGTGAGTTTGCATGTGTAATCGCAGCTGCGACCGCAATAATGATCTGTAATGAATCAAGCCCTATATACTATATATTTGTTGGAATATATACTAGTGACCCTCTCCAGTTTCGCACGTGTACAATTTCGTTTTGTACACAGCCCCCTGCCTTTCATAACAACCTATACTATGTCTCCACAGTCCCCTGCATCTCTTCACAGCCCCCTGCATCTCACAGCATTCTGCTGCTTATTACTCCTGCCCCTGCTTCTCGCTCCTGCTCCCTGTATTTCACCACCGCCCCTTTTATCTCACCACACACCTCTGCATCTCAACACAACCCCCTGCTTCTCATCGGTGTCAACACAACCCTCCCATGCTGCTGCCCTGCAACTGGCTGGAGCCCAGTCACTGGGATGTGCTAGGAAGGGCAGGAGGATCATAGATGAGAGATTTCTATTGCAGCTACCATAAGCATTATCAACAGCATGTCCCTGGGGCTTGGGCATCGGTACTTATTTCCGCAGCTTCCATGAGCACCCTTCCATGGATGCCGAACATGGCGATGAGCAGTGTCCTCTTTGCACAATGTACGCTGTATTTCCTGGTCGTCCTGTTGAGCTTCCTCGCTGTGTTCCCCTTTCCGAGAACAGCACTGACTTACATGGGAGATGCCTCCTGTTCACTGAGGGTGTCTGGCTGTGCAGAAATATCATGCTAGAGAGGGAGCACTTCATGGTGGAGGAGTGGTGGCAGAAGTCCGCCTGCAGTGTAGGGCTGGACATCAGAATCTGATGGTTACTAACCATCGATTTTTTTTCTTCCAATGGCAGTGTTTTTACTATTTGATGGTAATGGTCTAATGTTTGCCACCATCGAATGGAAATCATTCTATGGTGTTCCGATGTTTGTTTGCTTTTTAAAAAAAAATCCTAATAGCTATGCCTCCCCTGGCACCTTCCTTGCTACTGTGTCTGCATCAGAGCATTTTCTTGGATTCATTGGAGGCTGTCTCACTCTCTGTCTGCCTCAGACGTGACCCTGCTTAGTCCCTGACTCCCTCCCCTTTCTAAGCTGATACTAAGCAACAGGGCACATTGCTAGCTCTGATTGGCTCTCACTGTCTCAGAGAGCAGCAGTCAGTTATTTACACAGCACAACAGTTTTTTTTTGTGACCACAGTAAAATCGTCAGTTCTCGGCTCCCTTTTGACACAGATGAATTGGTCATACACCTTCCTCATCCAATGCTGTATAGAAAACCCGATCAAAATCCGTCGAGTGGTTCAAGAAATTAGCCAGAACAAACAGAAAGACCCCTTGACCATATATATATCAATAGCAAAGTCTGAAAGGCACTCTAGATTTTAGTCAGACAATAAATCATCACCACTCAAGGTGTTAGACTAACACCTTGAGTGTTGATGATTTATTTTGTGACTAAAATCCGGAGTGCCTTTCAGACTTTGCTATTGATATCTATGCGGTCCCAGGACTGCTGAAAGGGCATGCCGGGCATGAAACATATATATATATGTATATATATATATATATATATATATATATGTATATATCAGGCAATGGTAACTGCAGTGCAAGATTAGCTTAATTGCAATTGGAAATGAGAATGCTAAAGAAAAAAAATGTAAATCCAAATATACTATGGCCAAAATTTACTAAGATGTGGGTTCCATTGTAAACCCACAGATTTACTAAGCCAAGAAATCACACTTTAGAATAGAAAATAAAGTGATTGAATATCAAAGCACAGATTTAGACAAGAGAAAGAATAGAATAGAAATTCCAGATTTATCAAGCGGAGGTTTTGAAAACCACCGTAAAACTGCCGCCAAACCCGACAAAACAATATCATGTCTATGGCAGGTGAGTTTGGGACTATGATGTACTATGATCTGTGTAGGGTTTGTCATGTTTAAAAGTATAGAAACATTTACATTTAAGAAGAAAAATAAGTGGGGTCCCACCCTAAATCAATAACCATTCCTGGACCTCTAAGCCTGGTCTGGTATTGGAAAATAGGAGGAAAAAACGGCATGGGGTTCTCACTATTTTCCTACAACCAGCACCAGTCTGAACCAGCTGGGGGGTGGGTTAACGCTATATCAGGGAGACAGCCGTAATGTTAGCCTTGGCCCGACAGTGTCAGTATGCCCGGACATTAAGGGCCTGCTGGTGCTTGTAGTCCATTTGTAAAAATAAATATTAAAATAAAGACAGGACAAGGGTCCTCATTCAGAGCCACTCACTAGCGGCAGTACGCTCGTTCTGAGCAATGTTCGCACATCTGCGCATGTGTACGGATCGTTATACGCATGCGCGAACCAGTCAGTGCGGCCGAAATTCAATATAGCGAATGCCTGCTATTTTGAGTGACAGAATGAGGAGTATGTGGGTGGTAACGGGAAGGTGCTTGAAAATGGGGAGTGGAGATCCGAGCGCAGGCGTGCTTAAAGGTCAAAACGGGCGTTTTAAGGGAGTGCATAATTAATCCAGCAGCGTCATTGACCACGTCACTTGGTTTTTTTTAACTCAGAACTGCTCGCAAAATACTGGTTGAAAAAAACAACCACAAGAATAGCGAGCAGTTCATACGCTGGTCGATGTACTCGATTAATCTAATAAATAGCGGACATGACGTATGGTGCGAGCGGCCAGGGGGCGTTTTTAACAAATAAACGAGCGTATGTTTTGCTCGTTCGTTCAGTCTTAGAGGTGTGAACAGACTGCAATTTGCGAACGGATCATTTGAATAGCCACCCCTTGTTTTTGAACGAACGACCGCAAATAGCGAACGGGTCTGAATCAGGCCCAAGGCCTCCAAATGTTCTAGTAATTTATTTAAAACAACTTCCCCTTAAAATCAACTGCCCTTGTTTTCCAATTTAATACTCACAAAATCCATGGATCAGATCCTCTTTGCTCTATGTGTCATCCATGGCTTATTTGCAAAAAAACAAACTGACGGACTGCTGATTGCACAGCCATGACAAAATGACAGACCACTTGCGGACACTGCCTAGAAACGACTGGGGAAGTGCTGAGAGCATGGGAGCTAAGCTGGGCTGACCAGTTTGAGGCTGGTTAACGTTATTGTAGGGGAACCCCATGCTGTGCGTCTCCCTGCTATAGTGCTTTACCCCTGCTGGTTCAGCCTGGTTGCAGGAAAATAGAGGGAACCCCATACTATTTTTTCTCCTATTTTCCCATACCAGACCAGGCTCAGAAGTCCAGGGATGGTTATTGATTTAAGGGGGTTCCCCACACATTTGTTTCTTAAATGTAACTATTTCTACACTTTAACATAACAAAGCCTGCACAGATCATAGTGTATACCCGCCTACATAGTGATCTGTGCAGTGCTTGTCAATTGTTTAGCTCTATTCCATCTGGTTTCAATAGAAACCGATGTGAAATAAAACATGCCACAGCGGGGGCGTGGCCTGACTGGATACCAGGGCAGACGTGTTGCACCTCAGCTCCCTACAAACCCTCATAGATTGCCCTGCTACGCCTGCCCCTCGCTGTTTGGGGAGACCTCTCCTCCATACTTACCCCCTCTGGGCTCCGCTGATCCCCCGGCTGGAGGTCGCGAAGGATTATCTCCTTCGGGGCCTTTGCGGCCTACTCCGCCTCCAGAGTCCCCGGCCTCGATTTTCAAGCCGGGCCCGCCGGTGCCGCACTTGCCGCCGATCGCGGCCGGACTTTCCCGCGGCCGTCCTGTCACCTTGGACCCCACTCTGCCTGACTGGAGTGGCGGTCTAGGTTGCCTGTGGAGTCGGGGGAACCCAGGAAGGTCCGGTAAACGGAGCCGCGAATCGCGGGGGGGCGCCATTTTGGCTCCTTTATAACTCCCCCTGCATTACCTCAACATCTGCCGCTTGGGAGACCCTGACACCAGGAGTAAAGAGGACACCTTACCAGGGCCCCTTTGACCAACCACCTCTATACACAGGTACATGATAATATCAAATTAATTCCTGTGTTGAACTGTGGCTTCTGATCCCTGGCTCCCTTAAATCTGCTCCCTGAGTACACATTGAGATACTGCAGCTATAGGTGGCCGTGACGAGTGACCTGTCGGCTGGCCCTGGGTTGCAGTTTTGACTCTGGTCTCCTTAATATTGCAGTACCCTCTTCAGAGAGTAATCGAGTTATAGCAGACGCCATTTTGGATCTTCTGTGCAAACATATAATACCAAAATCAGTCACCTCTATGGTTATTGCTCTCTATGCCTACTTGTTCTCCAGGAGCCCGGGCGGATTACTGAAGTGTCGTTACTAGTTGTGACTCACTATGTCTCTCTGAAACAGCTTTCCGCGTTGACCCTGATGCCTCTCTGAAACTTATCAACATGCAGATTTAATCTTTCCTTCTCAATGTAACCACCGATCATAAATTTAAACATCACCAGTACCTGTATCTGCTCGACACTAGTTGGAGGTGCCGCTTCATTGGATCACATCGGTATGGCTCCAAAAAGAATAAAAGCGGCCAAATCAGCCCCACCTGTTCACTTTTTTGGATCCTCTTCTACCTCTACTAAAAGTCGTCTTCAACAATCACCACCTGAGTCTGCTACGTCTCCAAAATCCCCACCTAGACAAGCAAGTGGTCCTCCTGTACCTTCTCAGGAAAATGAGGACAGTTTAGATGGTCCAGTTACCCTGCGTTCCATTCATACTATGTTAACGTCATTTAAGGTGGATATAACCTCGGAATTAAAATCTACCATTCAATCTCTGAGAGCTGATATTAATGAAATCGGAGATCGTACCGACCATTTGGAATCTAAAATGGAAGAATTGGTTGCATCACATAACGACCTAATCTCAGCACACGACTCTCTGCAGGAGGAATTAACCTCTGTGCGAGACAAGGTAACAGATCTGGAAGACCGCTCCAGACGCAACAACATTAAAATAAGAGGTATTCCGGACTCCGTCACAAATGCTGAGTTATATGATTATGCCACGGAATTATTCCAGAAACTTCTTCCTGATGCCTTACCCTCTGATCTTCTGATTGACAGAATCCATAGACTTCCAAAATCCAAACAAGCTCCAGCCCAAGCACCTAAAGACACCCTCCTTAGAGTTCATTTCTTCCATATTAAGGAGCGTATACTTAAGGCTACTCTCCCTTCCTCCTCCACAGTTGAATGTCTGGACAATCTCCAACTTTTCCCTGACATTTCCCCAGCGACTCTGACAAAACGACGTCTTTTCCTACCAATTACACTGGCCTTGCGTAAAGAAAATATTCAGTACAGATGGGGATTCCCGACGAAACTGATTGTAACAAGAAATGGCTCGTATACAGTCATACAGTCTCCAGAAGATGGGCCGGCTATTCTTCAAAAATGGGGTGTTGCTCTTACTAACCCTACCAATATGCCTCCTAAACCTATACCCCAAGAATGGTCCACAGTGCCGAGGTGATCCCTTGGGGTGAAGTATCTTTACAGTTACTGGCTGTAGTTCTACCATTCCAAGCTATATTTAGTATTTTGTTATTCAATATGCTCTTTCTGTTTTTATTTTTTTTTACCTGTACTTTCTATGTGTAATAGGTCTACGGCTTTATGATGTACTTTATCTAAGATTTTTCATTCAGTCCTTTCACAGCTAAGGGCATATATTATATTTGTGTGGTTATTTAGTGGATTGGGTTGATGAAGAATATACTCAATGTTATTGGTGGACCGATAGATAGCTTAATGGATAACTGGTAGTATATGAGTCTTCCATATAATTTGGGAACTGCTTTCTACAGTCTTTCAGTCTTTTGTAGTGGTTACATTGCATTTAATTTCTCCTTTTTTTTTTCTTTTTTCTCCTTTCTTTATATACATAAATGATATTTGATAGGTTGTATCAAATATGGCTGTGTTTGAATGCTAACTATGTTGTTAATATTACAATTGAAGGAATTATTTGAAACGAGGGGTATTAGGTGGTCTTCTCTTTGAGCCTCCCCCCCCATACTTTCAATTTTTCTGTCATGTTCTGTTTCAATGACAGAAACTCTAGCTCCTTTATGGATGCTATTTCGGTTTGTTTTGTTTTTTTGTTTTATATGTTTATTTTATTTATTAATTTTTTATGCATACAATCTCTGTATTTGTCATTTTTGTGCAGGTCTATTTGTAAAAAATCCACACCACATTTATCTGATTCCTCCCCATGGTCAATTTTTTAAGCATAAATGTTAAGGGCCTTAATTCACCTCACAAGCGACGTCTTGCATTAAAATACTTCTTAGATCAAAGAGCTGATATAGTAGCAATCCAAGAATCGCATTTCCCATTACATTCTACTCCTCAGTTTATTAATAAAGCCTATCCGACTTGCTATACCTCCTGTGGCCCATTTAAGAGGAATGGAGTAGCCATACTTTTGAGCAGATCATGCCCATTTAAAATAGAAAGTAAATGGGTGGATTGCAGTGGTAGATATATTATCTTGGTGGGGAAGATAGGTACTAAATACATCACTCTAGTGTCAATATATGTCCCTAATACAAGACAACCTAGTTTTCTTAAAAAGTTTTTACTTAAATTACAGGAGACTAGAAAGGGTGCTTTATTCATTATGGGTGACTTTAATCTTGCACCAGATCCTAAATTGGACAAATCTTCTTCTCTCGATAAACAATCATTGAATGTGGCTTCCTCCCTAGCTCGTTCCTTCTCGCACTTGTTGGCTGAACATGACCTCTATGATGTTTGGAGAATCAAACACTCAAGAACACGTGATTATACCTTCTATTCAGCAGTTCACAAATCATACTCTAGAATAGATCTTCTCTTGACTGATAAATGGTCTCTCCAGTCCATTCCCCGGATTGATATTTTACCAATTACTTGGTCCGACCATGCTCACTTACTATGGTCTTGGACCCCCTTTCCCACGTCTCCCACCTGTAGACCTTGGCGTTTACAAGAATATAATTTATTAGATGATGTTGGCTCGCGTGTCATGACTGACACATTGACTGCATATGTAGAACTAAATTCTCCCAAAGACACTTCAGCCACGAATCATTGGTGTGCACTCAAGGCGGTAATGAGGGGGGCTGCTATACAAGCCGCAGTTAAGATTCGGAAATCGAATCAAGAAATATATCTCGCATATCAAGCTGATCTTTTAAAATTAGAAACACAACATAAACAAAATCCAAAGGATTCTATTGTCCTCTCTGCCCTATTAGAAGCCAGGAAGAAGTTAAATAATCTACACCTCTCCCAAATTCAACGTGCTATCACTAAATTAAATCAGAAGTTTTACTCTCTTGGAAATAGAGCCAATAAACTGCTAGCCCGCAAGCTTAGAAGGAAAAATGCTATCAATAGAATTAAAAGTCTCTCTAACCCCAATGGATCCTCAATATCAAATCCTAAAGATATTGCTCAACAATTCGCCTTATACTATGAAAAGCTTTATAACCTTTCTCAAGATACCCATATACCTCAGCCCTCTGAATCTGTGATAAATTCATTCTTAGATTCTATTAATCTTCCATGTCTTTCCCCTTTAGAAGCAGAAGCTCTATGTGTCCCTTGGAGTGATAGCGAAGTATTAAGAGCGGTTAAATCCCTTAAAAAAGATAAAGCACCTGGCCTAGACGGATTCATTAACAGTTTCTATACGCATTTTCAAACCATTTTGACCCCTATTTTAGTAAATTTATTCAACAATGTCTCTACTCAATCATTTCCTAAAGAAATGTTAGAAGCCCAAATCATCACTATTTTGAAGCCTGGCAAGGACCCGACACTTTGCCCAAACTATAGGCCAATAGCTCTATTAAATTCAGATATCAAATTATATGCAAAAATAATCGCTAATAGATTGAATCCTATTCTCCCTAATTTAGTTTCTTTTGATCAGGTGGGCTTTATCTTAGGGAGACAAGCGCCAGACAATACCAGAAGAGTTTTTTCCCTTCTGGAAGCCCAAGCAGCTTGTTCCGTGCCTATGGTTTTATTGTCCTTAGACGCGGAAAAAGCCTTTGATAGGCTACACTGGCTTTTCATGTCCCGGGTCCTGGTTAAGTTTGGCTTTTCTGGCTTGTTTTTGAAGGCTATCTTGAATCTCTACACTGTCCCTTCGGCTAGAGTATACAGTAATGGGTTTTTGTCCAACGGTTTTAATATCTCTAACGGGACTAGACAGGGGTGCCCCCTTTCACCTTTAATTTTTGCACTAGCTATGGAACCCCTCGCAGAAAAAATTAGATCCTCCTCCTTTGTGGGCTTCAATATTGGCCATAAGCAGCATAGGATATGTCTTTTTGCTGATGACGTCCTGCTATTCGTCACGAAACCAGACATTTCCTTACCTGCTCTTCACAATATACTTCAAGAATATACTGCATCTTCATACTATAAACTAAATACCTTAAAATCAGAAGCAATAGCATTCAATATTGATCAGGCTTCCCTAGATAGTCTCCAGAATAAATACCCTTATGCCTGGGAGACATCATCTCTTAAATATCTGGGGATCAATATCCCTTTAAATCCTCAAAATATTATTAAATATAATTATCAGCCTTTGTTAGAACAATTCTCAGCACTTACCAAAGCATGGGTTAATTATGAAATCTCCTGGATGGGCCGTCTCTCTTCTGCAAAAATGATGCTTCTTCCAAAAATTCTGTACTTATTTAGAGCCATTCCATATTTAGTTCCATTGACCCTGCTAAACAAATTCTATGCAGTTCTATCTACGTATATTTGGAAGGGTAAACGTCCTCGTATAGCTAGGACTCGACTATTTCGGTCCAAATCTAGAGGGGGACTAGCGGCTCCTAATCTCGAATTCTACCAACACGCTTGTCTTTTGGATCAGATGAAAGTCTGGTTAGCCCCTCTACCGATTAAGCCATGGGTATCTATTGAAATCTCTGTATCTCAAACTCTCCCCTTACAGGACATCTTGTGGACTAAAACTGCTGATAGACCCCATAAATCCCTTATTCCAAAGAGCGTCTCTGATACCCTTATAGCTTGGGACAAATTGATTTCCACACATGGAGAATTTTCTCTTCCCTCGTCTCACATTTCTATATTAGCCCTTTCTCGACTGATCCAGGATCTAGTATTAACACCCTGGCATGAGAAAGGTATTATAACAGTTAGAGATCTTTATACTAACCATCAATTTAAATCCTTTCAACAATTACAGGATCAATATGGTATTCCCAAAACTGACTTTTTTAAATTTTTGCAGGTGAGACACTGGGTATTTTCTAACTCTGGCCCAAATCATCTCCTTCCCACCCCACCTCCCTATATACTTTCTAAACTGTCTACTACTGGCCATAAGAGTGGTATTTCTATGTGGTATAATACGCTTATGACTCCGATAGAGGAGTCTAAACTTTCTATACAATTCAATTGGGAGTCGGATCTTAATATATCTCTAACTGAAGAAGATTGGTCTATTCTATTTATGAACATTTTCCAAATGTTTGAACCATTCTGAAATGCTTTATAAACTAATTCACGGCTTATATTACACCCCGGTCAAGTTGCATAGAATCTGGCCAGACTCCTCTAAATTATGTTGGAGGAATTGGGGGTTAGACGGTACTCTGATACATATCTTTTGGTCTTGTCCTAATATATTTTCCTTATGGTCAGAGGTATTTCAATTAATAGCTCAGGTCACTATGGAGCCTCTTCCCCAATCTCCAGAAATCGCACTCCTACATTATTTTCCTCCTACAATACAATCACATAATAAGTATGTTGTTGGACACATTTTGATAGCTACAAGGGCAGCTCTAGCACAATATTGGAAGAGACCTGACCCCCCATCTCTCTCGATAATAATATCCAAAATTCAGAGAAGTTTTGAAATGGAAACCTCTGGATTTAAATATTCTTCATCATCCTCGTCCCCACTACTAAAATGGCGACCCTGGTCGGCCTTTATTGAATCATCTTCTCACACGACATCCATAATTGGCTAGCTTTAACACTGCCCCAACTCGATATGGAAAAGGTTAATATGACAGACCACACATGTTTTCCCACAATTAATGGTTGTATGTATTGTACTGTTCAGTTTTGTCTATTATAATTTATAGTAATGTTTTGTATTACTTGGTTTTTCTATGTAATACTTGCTATATTTTTATTTTCTTTTTTTTATATTATATAATTTGTCTAGTTTATATGTTTTTCTGTATTATATTTTTTTATTTTTTTTTATTTTATTTTATTTGTATAAAATTTCAAAAATATAAAGTTTATATTATGATGATTGTAAATTACTGTTTACTATTGTCTTATCTGATGTATATTGGATTTTCTTGTTCTACTAATAAAAATTATTTGAGTTAAAACATGCCACAGCCGGTTGTCATTTAGAAACCATGGGGGATAGATGGTGGCTTCAGTTTAAATATCGAAACTGACCTTTAGGAAATGCTCTCAATTAGATATAGACACCGCCATCTTCCCCTATATATGGAGACCCAATAGCAGTGACGTGCGGTGAGGTCAATGGCTGTGGAGGCACACATGGATCTGAGTGCTGGGAGCCTGTCTCACCCCCCTACTCACTGTAAAGGTGGGTATCCACAAGACGATAAATTGGACAATTCGAATTCTAACTATATCGTTCAGTGTCTGCAATATCGTCTAGTCAGAATGCTGTCAACGACCAGCGATGCACGCTCCCGCTGGTTGTTGACGATATATTTAATCGCCTGTACTTGCAGGTCAACCTGACGATATTGTCAGGTTCTGCAAGTATGGGGATGAGTAAAGGTGTCGGCACTGAACAATATCGTTAATGATATCGTTCAGTGTGGATGCTCAATGTCGTTAACGACATTGAGTCCTGCACTGCAGAGCAAACACTAGACAATATCGCTCATGGAGCATATCGTCTAGTGGATACCCACCTTAACTCTCCCCTCACTACATTAAGTTTCAGTGTCCATTGACTCTTGCTGCTGACTGAGTTCCGATCTCTAAACATTGCACTTCCTGGTCACATGACACATCCAAGGTGTCTATCAGTGCTTAAGGCATCCCCCCATACTCAGAGGCATGCCTCCTATTAGCTCTCTTTCTGTGCAGCTTACTACCCGTGATGTGGCCCGACCCCCAGCTCTACAAGCAGTGTCTGACTATACAGAAATGAGGCTGAGCTGTTGCTGCCTCATCTCTCGTCTCTCTGCAGTCCCAGGGAGCTCCACAAAGCTGGTGAGTGTTCACTATAAAAATGATTACAATAAACATAGCAAATATTTATAAGTTATAGATTTCTTTTGTATTATTCTAATAATTTTTATATCAAATCTCAGAAGTATGACAGGGGAGACTCTACCTCCCCTGACTGCACGTCCCCGCGGGAACATCTTTCATTGTGTAAGTATCTATAAACCATTTACGTCCTTTGATGGGCAGGATTGTTCTTGGATTTTCCATAGAGGGTTGTTTCCCAACACTGGAGATAGTGACTGGATTGCATTCACTTGCATTTCCGCTAACACACATTACCTGTGCTGCTAATAAATGGAATAGTGAGTGACAGGGTTATGCAGCATTACAAAATTAGCTGATCATCTTCAGCAACGAAGACTTGCTGGGCCTAAAAAGCAGAAGTTACACAGTTTAGTTCCCATTTGATTGATTTAGTCAGGGTCACGCGTGCAGAATTCAGTGCTGTGACTCAGTGTGCAGCTCAGTGAGAACACATCATGCTCCTCTATACACCTAGGGGTTTCAGTTGCTGATTCATGAAAAGTTTGCATATTAAATTAGCTATACAGCATAAAATAACTATTTTTCTTTTTCAGTGTAAAATACTGATATCTGAATAATGTTATGAATGTACTTGGTCTTAGTTTAATAGTTCCTTAGAGGAATGAAAACTTGTCACCCTCAAGTAATGTAGATATGACAGAACAATAATCTCAGAGGTCACAACAGTATGTTATTTTAAGATGTTTAATTAAAATGTTTTATATTTCATAATGATTTGATGTTTGTAACTCTTAAGCACACAAATAAGTTGCTCACAAGTGACAGGTGCTTTAAGATACCCCCTCTCGCCTTTTCTATAGATCAGAAAAGACACCTAATGCTAAAAATCTATGGTAATGCCTGCAATATTGCAGTGTGTGGCCAGACTATATAGAGGTCTATTTATCAAGCAGTGGAGAAGTGAACCAGTGAGAAGTTGCCATAGCAACCAATCAGCTCCTACCTATTTTTTTATAGACTGTACTAGATAAATGCTATTTCAAATCTGATTGGTTGCTATGGGCAACTGCTCCACTGGTTCACTTCTACATGCTGCCAAGACAGCTTAAACAAATTTGGTATAAATTCTACTGGTGGTAGAAAAGGTGCTCTTGGTGTCATCAAGCGAAGCAGTCTTCATCATTTTAGGTCCTTGTAGGTGTAGCTAAACCATCACCCCTTTCAGAACGTTACTGAGGGTTCTAATCTACTAACCTTGGCAATGAAAATACTGACCTACCGGATCTGGCTAGATTTTTATTACTGACCCTAAACATGGTGGGATTTTATTTGTTTAATTACTGCAAGAATCACACTTATGTATAGAAGCACCTGCCTTCAGTACAGTATACTCCAGTTTACCTCTTTTCCAAGACCTGTCCTTTATTCTGGTGGTTACCTGTATCTGAGTGGCCTATCCGTTCTAGAAACACTATAACAGTTATTTGGATAAGCTGAGAAAAATGTTAGTTCTGGGACTCAATCCAATTAGGTGCATAGAGGCAGAATTGTGCTCCAGCATGTGGAACGCTAAGAACAGGAGGGGAAAGTGATGACGCTACTTCCGGTGGAAGTGCCATGCGTTCCAATGAGTGGAACGCACGTATTATCGCGATGGTTGGAACCACGCGATTTCCAACCAGGAAGTAATAGCGCGCACTCCGGCATTTGGACCGCTATGAGCGGAAGAATAGTGTGGTGACACCATTTCAGGCGGAAGGATCGTGCATTCCACTGAGTGGAACGCACGACCACATAAAATTAATATATAGCGCTGCATCTATTGATATAGTGCCGAAAAACGTGGTAACCAAATGTTTTTAAAAAAAGGCTAGCCCTGGGAAAGAATTAAGAATTATTGAGGTATGCCTTTTACATTTTATTTGATCACACGCCCATTACAGAGAAAAAGGACGGGACTACCAGTATACCCCTATATAAACTGAAAATGTGAGGAAACAGGTACACCTTGATAAAGGCTTATGAGCTGAAACGCGTTGGTCACCTGTGGGAGCCTACCATTACCTGATTATCTTGAGAGGGACCTGTCATTATACAAGGAAAGGTGAACTGCTTTTGGGGTACGCTGCCATTTTATTCATTTTATTCACTTTGTTTTATATATGAAAATAAATTTACTGTACTTCACTATGGGAGTTACCTTGTTGTGATTTACTTGATTTACTTGCGGTTTGACACTGAAGGGGTCATATATACTGGTGTGTTGAAAAAGATCTTTTACCGTTTTGATTATTTACGTTGGAGGAAGTATACTAAGAAGATTATTCCATCTGAAGAATCTATAAACTTTTTTAAAAAGACATTTTTAACTAATTTTACATTTTTGTGCGCTACTTTGTCATTAGTGTAAGAATTGACCTCAGAGGAGGAGCACTCAAGTTTACTTTTCTGTTTTTGAATTGCCATTGTAACTGCCAGGGACGGCAGGCCCGTTTTTTTAGGGACCCCCATCCCTGGGTTCTTGGCAGGTACAGGGCAGTCATTTGAGAGTCTACCTTACCTACATTATATGTGGTTTCTCTGCAATTATAAACATCTGAAGGAATCGTTGCTCCCTAGGTAGATGGTGACTTCAGCTGGTATTCATGTTAGAG
Source organism: Taudactylus pleione (assembly GCA_031769625.1). Taxonomy (NCBI): domain Eukaryota; kingdom Metazoa; phylum Chordata; class Amphibia; order Anura; family Myobatrachidae; genus Taudactylus; species Taudactylus pleione. The sequence goes on from JAUIMM010000171.1 coordinate 2,726,762, forward strand.
ATCACATGGTCTGGAAAATGCCTGTTTCTTCTTCAGGGTCCATAGGGATCCACAGGGATACCATGGAGATATGGTTGGAGAACAGGCACCAAACAGTTAAAGCTTCAGCTCCCAGGATGCCTCAGGGTCCTCCTCCATATATACCCCGCACCTAACCATAGGACTTCAGTTGTTCGTTTGAAGCAGCAGGATCAAGACGCACTTTTGTAACAGGGGACTGCTCTGCCAGTCCTAAGCTTTTATTTTATATTATGTTTTATTTGATGTTTTTGGCTTGGCAGTACTAAGCGACTGAATTAAGACGCATGTACTGCAACTTCTACCTCTGCCGGCCGCAACACCAATAACTGGGCTGGTGATTTCGGCGGGTTGCGGTTAAGCTTGCTAGCCGCAATGCTACAGCCTTGACTGCAACTGGAATGCACGTAGATATCAGGTAAGGCGATTCGACGCTTACGGGGAATCTCACTCGGGAGTCCTCGATTCTGGTGTCAGAGACACACCAGAAGCCGCTGCTGTCAGGTCCCAGGATTGTCCGTGTCCTCACTACACCACCGGGGCCTTATTGTCTGATGCCGGGGATTGGCAGCAGATACTTCTGCTGCCATGAGGCCAGGGTAACGCAGCTTAGGGGAGGTAGGCACTCCCCCGGCAGCTCCTCCCCCGACCCAGACGCAGTTCCTACAAAGGATTTCGTGCTCTGGGTTGCTCCGCCCTACCCTCGACGTGTATATGAGACGCTTAGTGTGCCCTGTATCTGCTGGTCTCAGGAGGGTTGGGTCAGTCTCCCTGTATACCTCTCCCTTGTTTAAGGGAAAGGCTCTATAATCCTACCATTCCTTTGTGTTTGTGTAGTTGATTTAGAGTCGATTGTAATTTTATTACATATGCATTGTATGTGACTGTTTGCTAGCTGCTGTATTGACACTGTCTTTTACTTCTGTCTGTCAATTATAACTATCACACTGTTTTTTCTCTCCATCCTCATGGGGTGGAGGTTTTTCTCTGAGTACTTCACATTCATTTAGATTTTGTGAAGGCCGTAACATAAATTGCAAGTATTGCCTTTACTAAAGATGTCAAAAGATAATGGGATACAGGAGGGGGAGCCCTCTGTGCTGGTTACATGTAAAGCATGTATTACTTATTTGTCCCCTCAGGACATTAAGGATGGTTTGTGTGTTGTCTGTCATAAAGAGCCACCTAACCAGTCCAGTGTACATGTTCCTGGACAAGAGCCTTCTTGGGTAGCCTTTTTTTCCCAGGTAATGAAGCAGTTTGTGAATCGTATGATTGCTCCCACTATGCCTCCTTGGATGGGGTGTACACAGCATGCTATGTTTGCACCTCCTATGCATTTTTCCTGGAAGGTTGTTGATGGCTATTCTAGTCAGACAGCAGACCGGTAGTTACTAAGGCGCCTAAGCGCAAGTTAGCTTTTTATCAGTCTGCTCAACACATGGACTCAGACGCATCATCAGAGGATTTAGATGATGTGTGTAGTTCCTCTCCAGGGCCTCCTGCTGGCGTCAAACAACAACAGATGCCTGGGTCTGAAAAGTGGTCTCTCAGGGGTATGCCCTCACTTTCAGGAGGTATCCTCCCCAGAAGTTTTTTTGCACAGATCCTCCAGCAGATGTGCGAAAGGCTTTAGCCCTTCAGGTAGCTATTCACTCCCTGCTGCAGGCGGGGGTAATAGTCCCGGTTCCTGTGTCTCAACAGGGAAGGGGTTATTGTTCCAATCTATTTCTGGTTCAGAAACTGAATGGGGCCAATCACCCTAAAAATCTAAAAACCCTCAACATTCAGGATGCATATCTGCATGTTCCTGTTATACCATCACACCAGCAATTTTTACGGTTTGCTGTCCTTCAGCAATATTACCAATTCCAGGCTCTACCCTTTAGCCTATCTATGGCTCCCCGGGTATTTACCAAAATAATGGCAGTCATGACGGCCTATCTCAGGCGTCAGCAAGTCAGAATTCTGCCATAAGTGAACGACCTTCTGATAATGGCACAGACTTCGGTTGTTTTACAAAACATCTTCATCTATCTATAGCCTGCTTACAAAAGCACGGCTGGATCATCAATTGGAAGAAATCATCACTTTCTTCAACACAGCAGGTGGTACATCTGGGAGCTCTTCTGGATTCTCAGGCACAGACGGTGTTTCTGCCAGAGGACAAGATTGTTGTCCTATCATTGCGAGTACGCAAGCTGCTATGCAAGCAAAGCTTATCCATTCTTTTAGCGATACAGGTCTTGGGATCAATGGTATCCACTTTCAACATGGTGGGATATGCCCAGTTCCATTCCAGGCCTCTGCAAAGATTGATTCTCTCCAAGTGGAACGGACAGTATCATCAAATAAAGTCCCAGAGGATCCTTCTTACTCCACAGGTTCGTCACTCCCTCCTGTGGTGGCAGAGAAAGGATCATCTGAACAAAGGACGTGCATTCTGGATTCCAAACTGGGTGCTTCTCACAACAGATGCCAGTCTTTGCGGATGGGGAGCAGTGATAGGGCATCACACCATTCAGGGAAGATGGACAAATCAGGAAAGTCATCTGCCAATAAACATTCTGGAACTGCAAGCAGTGTACAAAGCACTCATGGCACAGGACCTGGCTCCAGGGCAAGCCAGATCAAGTCCAACAATGCGACAGCAGTGGCCTACCTCAATCATCAAGGAGGCACAAGAAGTTACCAGCCATGAAAGAAGTGACAAGGGTTCTGATTTGGGCAGAACGTCATCTTCCGTCCATCTCAGCAATATTCATACTGGGAGTACTCAATTGGGAAGCAGACTACTTAAGTCACCAGAACATACACACCAGAAAGTGGTCTCTCCTTCCGGGAGTGTTTCAGCTCCTGGTAAACAAATGGGGTCTACCAGAGATAGATCTCATGGCATCAAGTCACAACCCCAAGGTCCCCAGGTATGGGTCCAGGTCCAGAGACCCATCATCAGCCTTCGTGGATGCACTGCCAGTAAGATGGGACATCAATCTGGCATATCTCTTTCCTCCAATTTCCCTCCTCTCAAGAGTTCTCAAGAAATTCAAGCAGGAAGGCAGAACAGTAATACTGGTGGCTCTATCTTGGCCCAGACGTCATAGATTCTGCATGTCAGTGAATCAGTCAATAGACAGTCCATATCCTCTTCCTATATTGCATGATCGGCTAACGTAAGGGCCCCTGCCGGCATCCGGACGTACCTCGTCTGGCTTTGAATCTTTAATTCAAAGAGCCAAAGGCTTTTTCCAATTCTGTAATTCACACGATGTTTAGGGCATGGAAGCCTGCCTGCCTCTGCCTGCATCTATTACAGAGTTTTGCATTCTTTTGGTCAATGGTGTTCTCACAGAAAGTATGATCCTATGGTGTTTAGGATTTCCAAGATACTGGCTTTTCTCCAGGCAGGTTTAGACCGTGGGTTCCGCCTGGCTACTTTGAGAGTGTAGGTTTCTGCACTGTCAGTCTGGTTCCAGAGGAAGATTGCTCATTACCAGATGTTTAGAATTTTTTTCCAAGGAGTTCTGAGAGTTCAGCCTCCTTTGTTCCTCCAGTAGCACCGTGGGATTTGTCTTTGGTTCTTAAGGGGCTACAAGCTCCTCCATTTGAACCTCTAGACTCTGTAGATTTGAAGTGGTTGACAGCGAAGACACTTTTTCTCTTGCTCTCCATTTTTGATTTTTCACCAGGATAAAGCTGTTCTTCATACAAGGGTTACGTAGGTAGCATCCCGTTTTCATGTAAATGAAAAAATTGTAGTTCCAGCTTTTCAGGCTCCAGATCTTTCTGTAGGTGAAGCCTCCCAGGATGTGTTTGTGCTCTCCGTATCTGTGTGGAGTGCACAAACTCTGTTAGAAAATCAGATGCTCTTTTTGTATTATATGGTTTTCACAAACAAGGCTGGCCATCTAATAAGCAGACTCTGGCAAGATGGTTACGCATGACTATCTCTCATGTGTACACACAGGCTAATCTCCCTGTCCCAAGCACAGTGACAACACATTCTACTCAGTCTGTAGGACCATCATGGGCATTTAGTCGTGGTGCCTCTGCTGAACAATTGTGCAAGGCAGCCACTGGTCTTCTGTTCACACTTTTCTTAGGTTCTATGCCTTTGATACTTTTACCTCTCAGGATGCTTCCTTTCCACGTAACAAGTTCTCCTTTCTGTTCAGGAGCGTCCCCCACCCTAGGGGAACTGCTTTAGGACATCCCCATGGTATCCCTGTGGATCCTTATGGACCCTGATGAAAAAATTTGATTTATGGTAGATAACTCCTTTCTTTGAGGTCCATAGGGTCCACAGGGCACCCACCATGAGGCACCTGGCTGCATTGGGTATTTTTCCTTTCGGTCATAGATTCCCTCATTTTGTGTAAAGTTGTGTCTGGTATATGATTGCTCTTCCGTCTACTTTTTCCTCCTCCTGCCTTGAGGCTAGTTAACTAAACTGAAGTCCTATGGCTAGGGGCGGGGTATATATGGAGGAGGACTCCGAGGCATCCTGGGAGCCGAAGCTTTAACTGTTTGGTGTCTGGACTCCAACCATGATTTCCCCATGTGGACCCTATGGACCTCAAAGAAAAGGAGTTATCTAGGTAAGTCTACTATAGCTCTAATTTTGTGTAATTACAAGGGCATTACTACTGGGGGCATTTATACAGAGGGCACTACTACAGGGGCATGACTACTGGGGGCATTACTACTGGGGCATTAATATTGGGGGCACTACCACAGGGGGCTTTACTAATGGGGGTATTGCATAGGGGGCACTGAATAAGGAGCACCACTCCTGGGTGCACTGCATAAAGGGCACCACTACTGTGGGCTCTGCATATGGGGCACTACCACTGGGGGCACTGCATAAGGGGCACCACTATTGTGGGCTCTGCATAAGGTCCCCATTGTGCATACCCCCAGTTCATCCACATTTAATAGGGACCCCCACATGTTTGTTGCCCAGGGGCCCCACAGACTTTAATCTGGCCCTGTTAACCTAGCACACGCTTGTAAGTTGAAAATGCTTCCACGCCACTCTGTAAGATCTCAGTGTTCCAAGAGCAATAGAGTGAACTGCTAAACCCTCCAATCTGGTGAGATGACCTGTCAACAGTGAGAGGGGCAAAAGTGACCAACTAAAGCAGCTGCAGGAGCGAGGGACCTAAACCAGGGCCATTGAAAGTGAGACAGTGTGCCATCCACTGAATTCTACAAACAGAAGTTACATTATAGGAATCGGAGCACCAACAGCTGCAAAACAGGCAACGAGGAAGATCGCTGCCAGTTCACAGCCTGAACCATACCCAGGTTATCACACCAGACGACGAATTGCCCATCACACAAAAGCGCTCACCCCACAGCTCCATAGAAACCATAATAGGGAAAAGCTCCAGCAAAAGAAGGTTCTTAGTGAATCCTCTACAAAACCACTCCTCTGACCAAGCAGTGGCCGACCATGAACCCTCCAGGTATGCCCCAAAACCTATGGAACCCATTGTATCAGTAAAAAGCTGCAACTGCAGATTAGACAAAGGAGGAGTGGGCCAAAAATGCAAGGCATTGAACTAAACCAAAAAGGAACCCCAAACCATGAGGTCCCACCGAACATCAGCAGACAACCTAATAAAGTGGTGAGGCCTATGCACACCCACGGTCGCACGCTGTAGTTTCTTTCAAAATACCCTACTCATGGGAATAATGCAGCATGCAAAATTAAACAAACCCAGCAGAGACTGCCTCTGGCACAATGTTAGTTTGCCATTAGCCAATGCCAAAATAATAGCATAACACCATTTAGCTACTTTCTCAGCCAGCAAATGGCAACAGCGGGCTGTGGTGTCAATTTTCGATGCCCAGATAAGAAAGACAGGTACACGGACCTTCCATCTTTTCTGCAGCAATAGGAACCCTAAATTTTGTGAAAAGGGCGTGCAAAGAAAACGGCAAACTTTTGCAATGGGGGGAACCTGTGCGTCCTATGCAGAGGAAGTTGCCCAGGTAATACGAGATACCAGACTCACCCGTATCAGCCGCCGTGACCAATGTAAGAACAAGCTAAAGCATTAAAAAAAGGCACAGGAGACTGAGCAACCCATAGGCAAACATTGGTCAATATAGAATCTGTCTTGCAACCAAAAATCAATGAACCAAAAAGACTCTGAATGCAAGAGCAACAACCGAAAGGCAGATTCAACATCATCTTAGCCAGTAGAACGACTGCACCATATCCAGAGCATCCTCGCTTGATCCTCGAGATGTCAGCTGGTATGGTGTCATTCCCCCGAGGACCTCTCCGGGTAAGACAGATGCTGAATTATGCGATATTTCCTGGGCGCCTTTTTAGGCACCGCACCTACATGTAAGAAGACCAAGTCAGGAAAAGGTGAAACAAAAAAAGGCTCCACCAACTCCAGGCCGGGGATGGAGAGCACTACTTTGGGACAATCTGCCCCATTCTCCTTGTCACCCCTGTCTGTCTGCCTCCCTCATATGCTTTTCCTTCCCTTGCTTCTACCAACATATCCTCCCCACTGCCTACAATGGCACCCAACATTTGGGTTTTGCCACCCTATTTGAGTTTTAGAAATGCTGATACAGCAATGTTTATAAATGATGTCCATGTTCAGTAATGTTCTGTTCCTGTGTCGCTTGTTCATACTGTTTTTGTACTTTGTAAGGTGCTGCAGACCCTCTATGGCACCATATAAATAAAGGATAATAATAATAATCAAGGTGTAGCAATGCATCTTACTTGGACCAGAACCTGATGCTCTGGGAGCAGCAGGAGCAGCAGTGGCACTACAATGCATAGCCTGCACATCATCTTGATCAGGAGACTGCTGGGTGACCTCCAACTACACCTCTACTTCCCGGCACCCAAGGGCCATAACCTGACAAATGTTCTATTACTCCAACACATCTCTTTATTGTACTGATGCCATACAGGGCCCTGAGGAGAACGTAAAATATAATGAATCATGTGCAAGTAGCACACCACATTTATGGCCTCTCTGAATGTGTCTTAAAATAACACTCCGCAAACATAAAAAAACCTTGCTACCAACCTATATAGGAGCGGTACACATATTACCTAACCCCACCTTTCTTTTTAGCTGCTACCAAAGATTTGCACACTTTGGAAGTGAGGGCAAAAATATCCACATATTTACCCCTATCAATACGTTCCTATATACGCGGGCGCCGACACCGTAGCACAGCGCATGACATCGCCAAGACTGATAGACAACTCCTCACTATTAAGCCACCCCATGGTTGAGAGCGATGCAGCCTTACTATGCTTGAGGAGGACCCAGAAGACAGCAACCTAGACAAAGTGAAGCACTCACCAGAAGACACAGATGAAGAACTACTGTGCACCAGGGAAGAAAAGCAGCCACCAGAGAAATCCCCCGAACCGCCAGCACCAGTCGCATCTGAAAAATAGGAGACAAAAGTACCCGCCCCTACCCCTGGAGCAGGATCCAGAAGATAGGAGCAGATGCAGCACCAGCTACAGGTGCACAACAGAGAGAGAAGGAGCAGAAGAGACAGGCAAGCAACACATAGTACCTAGCTGCGCCAACTGGGAGCGAACATCCACAGCCGAAGTCAGAAGTGCCATGTTCCCAGTCACACCCACAGCTGACTGGGCCAACAAAAAATGGGTCAAAGCCCTAACCACTGACACCAGAAGCCCAGCAACAGCCCAGACATCCGGGCAGGGGGAGGAGCCACATCTGCAGCTCCAACCACCACCCTGGACGCAGAGGACCCAGTAGTCAATGCAAAAGAGTGCCCTCCAATTGTGCCCCACTCCTCACCAATAGAGCATCTTTGTCGCCATAAATGATGCCACAGTGGAACATCAGCAGAACGGGATGACCCCCAATCCTGCCAGCCTTCACCACCAGACACTGCAGGAGACACCTGACACCCATGAAAGGGCCTGCGATCAGTAACATCACCCCAACCTGGGTCAGAGGGAGACATGGGAAATTCACACACCCCCAAGGCCCGGGTCACGGCCTGGACCGCCGCTACTCATAGCAACAGCTGCAGCGAAGTTTGCCGGCACAACCCCCGCCTCAATTGAGTACCTGTGCTTGGCTCCCCTTCAGAGCTTGCAGCTTACAAAAGCCTCAGAATCCGCTTCACCAGGCGCTGCCATATTGGCCATGCCCAGTGCAATGCATGCTGGGAGCAACATGGCCGCCGCAGCCACCATAGTAGTCCCGTAGGACACTTTGTGCTGGCGCACTTTTGATGGGCAAGAGGACGCTTGGTGGCATCATGCCGCAGAGACACCCACAGCCCCAGATCCCTGAGTCTCAACAAAGTGGGCCCGAACTGGAGCTGAGCAGTGTGGCTGCTGTATCATCAATGCAGTGATAAAGAAAGTAAAGGGAGAAAGAAAAACAGATACAGTAGGGAAGGTAAATAAATAAAATGGGAAAGCAAAGGAAATAAGGAGAGGAAAAGACAAATGAATACAGATAGAACAGCAGGGAATACACAATAAGGGGCCTTTTCATCATCGAAGGCCGTATGGCCCCAAATGATTAAGTATCCACCTTGCTGCGTGGGATACTTATCACCGGAGCAATTCATCATTGCTCCAGTGCAAGGACAACTGCTCCGAAAAGCAGCTGTCCCCACGATCAGTAACAGGGCTACTTCTGTAGCCGTGTTACTTACTTGTCCCCGTCGCTGCCTTCTGTGCATGTGTGACCTGAGGTCATGCATGCACAAAGCCACCAGGGAAGCAGTGAGGAGGCAGTAAATGGTCCCTCTTCGCACCCAATGAACTCTTTTCCAGAGGAAGGAGCAGAGCTATGCGAACAAGCGCCTTCTGAAGATGGCATTTGTTCTCGCAGGCATACTCCGAAAACCATGTTTTCAGCATTTGCTGAATATCAAGTGCTCCTATAGGACTCCTGATGATGAATGGCCAGTTACCTTAAATATGCAGACTCTAGCATTTCCGAATGTTTAGCGGCCCATTTTAGTATCGATGAATAGACTCCTAAGTCACAGTGACTCCACAGACCAACCCCAAACGCTGGAAAAAGCTGAAAAGAGGTAGTTTCCTGTCTGTAGATGTCCTAAGTAAACTGTAGCTCCCCTCATAAACCCGCCCTATAGGTCTACCATTGGTTAGTCAATGAAACCAGTTAACCCTTCACTATCCATGCAGCTGTATGTACCACTGTCCTATAGCCTAGGGTTTTAAGGTCCATCCTGCACACATGGGTGCCCTCTCTCTTATTATTATTATTTATATATATTTAACTAGTGTATCACTGGTTAAAGTTTAAAGAAAATATTGTATTAATAAAAATCTAGATGAGGACAAATATTTGATATATTTACATTCAAATTATAATTAATTTTTTAAAGCTAATAAATAATAAATATGAAATGTGTAAAATAGTTAATGTGTATATATAAAAAAAATGGGCATTGTAGAACGATGTATGTATAAGTTATGAATGTGGCGAAATATGTTTGCTTGTATTGGCAGTGTATACTGATGTAATTTACTAATATATATATATATATTAGGGGTGTGCATCGGCCACTTTTCGTGTTTTGTGATTTGGTTTTGGATCTGGATCTTTCTTCGTGTTTTGGATCTGGATTGGTTTTGCCAAAACCACCCTTCCGTGTTTTGGGTTCTGGGTTTTGTGTTTTGGATCTGTATTTTTTTTAAAAAAAGCATAAAAACAGCTAAAATCACAGAATTTGTTGGTTTCTCTGCTCCTATGCTATTATTAACCTCAATAACCTTAATTTCCACTCATTTCCAGTCTATTCTGAACACCTCACACCTCACAATAGTGTTTTCATGTCCAAAAGGTTGCACCGAGGTAGCTGGATGACTATGCTAAGCGACACGAGTGGGCGGCACAAACACGTGACCCATCTAGGAGTGACACTGCAGTGGCAGACAGGATGGCAGTTAGAAAAACTAGGCCCCAAACTGTACATAATGCAAAGAAAAAAAAGAAGTGCAAGATGGAATTGTCCTTGGGCCCTCCCACCCACCCTTATGTTGTATAAACAGGACATGCACACTTTAACAAATCAATCATTTCAGCGCCAGGGTCTGCCACACAACTGTGGCTGAAATGATTGGTTCGTTTGGGCCCCCACAAAACAAGCTGGCAATTAATGTGTCCCTGCACAAACTGGCTCTACGGAGGCAAGATGTCATCCTCATCCTCATCCACCGATTCCTCACCCTCTTCAGTGTGTACATCCTCATCCTCACAGAGTATTAATTCGTCCCTGCTGAAACCACAGGTCCCTCTGTACGTTCTGGAGGCTGGTCTCCCTGGAAGAGTTGATAATTCATTTTATGAACATCATCTTCTCCACATTTTGTGGAAGCAACCTCCTACGCCTTTCGCTGACAAGGTTCCCGGCTGCACTAAACACTCTTTCGGAGTACACACTGGAGGGGGGGCAACTCAGGTAAAATAGAGCCAGTTTGTACAGGGACCTCCAAATTGCTTCTTTTTCCTGCCAGTACAGGTACGGACTGTCTGACATGCCTACTTGGATGCTGTCACCGATGTAATCCTTTAACAGACAGACGCACGCTTGTCGCTGCTGCTTTGAGGATTCAAGTGCGGCTACAGCCCACACAATTCACAAAGACAGAAAAAAAAAAAGAATATTTTTATTGTTTGTGGAGCACACTTTGAGGGTTACACCACCCTTTAACAGACAGACGCACGCTTGTCGCTGCTACTTTGAGGATGCAAGTGCGGCTACAGCCCACACAATTCACAAAGACAGAAAAAAGAAGAAGAATATTTTAATTGTTTGTGTAGAACACTTTGAGGTGTCACCACCCTTTAACAGACAGACGCACGCTTGTCGCTGCTGCTTTAAGGATGCAGGTGCGGCTACATCGCACACAAGTCACAAACACATTAAAAAATAGTTTTTTATTTTTTGGAGCACTTTGAGAGTTACACCACCCTTTAACAGACAGACGCACGCTTGTCGCTGCTGCTTTAAGGATGCAGGTGCGGCTACAGCCCACACATTTCACAAAGACCAAAAAAAAAAGAACAATATTTTAATTGTTTGTGTAGCACACTTTGAGGGTGTCACCACCCTTTAACAGACAGACGCACGCTTGTCGCTGCTGCTTTAAGGATGCAGGTGCGGCTACAGCCCACACAATTCACAAAGACAGAAAAAAGAACAATATTTTAATTGTTTGTGTAGCACACTTTGAGGGTGTCACCACCCTTTAACAGACAGACGCACGCTTGTCGCTGCTGCTTTAAGGATGCAGGTGCGGCTACAGCCCACACAATTCACAAAGACAGAAAAAAAAAGAACAATATTTTAATTGTTTGTGTAGCACACTTTGAAGGTGTCACCACCCTTTAACAGACAGACGCACGCTTGTCGCTGCTGCTTTGAGGATGCAGGTGGAATCTAGATGGGATTTGGAACCGAGGACACACTACCTCCATCAATTGTCTAAATCCCACTGCACTAATGTCGGATACCGGACGCACGTCTAACACCAACATAGCAGTCAAGGCCTCAGTTATACGTTTTGCTTCAGGATGACTGCTGTCGTACTTCATCCTCATCGCTAGGGACTGTTGGAGGGTCAATTGTTTAGTAAAAGTAGTGATGTTCCTACTTCCTCTCTGGGATGATGAACAACTCCCAGCAGCAGCAACAGCACTAGGAGGAAGAGGTTCTTGATCTTTCCCTATTTTATTTTTATCGGAGAAAGTTTGGTCCTCCATTTATGTTATATTGATATATATACGTGCGGCTAAAGCGCACACAAACACAGAAAATATTATTTTATTTTTGCTGGAGAGTAGTGCACTTTGTGGGTTACACCACCCTTTAAGAAATGAGCCAGCCGGCTCTTTACTTATGGGACACAGGCGCACGCTTGGCGCTGCTCCTTTGTTGATGCACGTGCAGCCACAGTGCACACAATTCACAAACACAGAAAATAATTTTTTTTTTGGTTTGGACTGGAGTGTACTTTCGGGGGTTACAGCACCCTTAACGGTCAAGCCAGCCGGCCCTTTACTTATGACACAGGCGCACGCTTGGCACTACTTTGTTGATGCACGTGCGGCTACTGCGCACACAATTCACAAACACAGAAAATAATTTTTTTTTTGGTTTGGACTGGAGTGTACTTTCGGGGGTTACAGCACCCTTAACGGTCAAGCCAGCCGGCCCTTTACTTATGACACAGGCGCACGCTTGGCACTACTTTGTTGATGCACGTGCGGCTACTGCGCACACAATTCACAAACACAGAAAATAATTTTTTTTTGGTTTGGACTGGAGTGTACTTTCGGGGGTTACAGCACCCTTTAACGGTCAAGCCAGCCGGCCCTTTACTTATGACACAGGCGCACGCTTGGCACTACTTTGTTGATGCACGTGCGGCTACTGCGCACACAATTCACAAACACAGAAAATATATTATTTTTTTAGCACTTGGGGGGAGCACCCCTGATGGACAGAGCACCCCCTGGACAACACTACAGCACTCCTTTAGGACTGGGACACTGCACAGGACTTTGGAGTGGACACAGCCCCTATGGAGAACTGACTGCACAACACAGTCCAGCCAGCCCCTATGGACTTTGAAGTAGTGGAGACAGCCCCTATTAACAACAGCAGCACAGCACAACACAGCCAGCCCCTATGGACTTTGAAGTAGTGGACAACAGCAGCACTACACTACACTACACTACACAGCCCTAACTCCCACCCTCCCTCTTCACTGTCCACAGCCGAGTGAGAAAATGGCGCCGACGCGGGTACCTTATATAGGATCCAAAACCCGCGAGACTCGGAAGGCGGGATGATGACGTTTTGCCTCGATTTCAGATCCGAGTCAGGCGGGAAAAGTCGAGCCTGACTCGGATCGGACTCGGATCGGGGGGGCTCGGGGGGGTTCGGATTTCAGAAATCCGAACCCGCTCACCCCTAATATATATACAGTCAGGTGCATAAATATTGGGACATTGACAGAATTTTCAGATTTTGGCCTCTATTCACCACCACAATGGCTTTGAAATGAAACAAACAAGATGTGCTTTAACTGCAGATTTTCAGATTTAATTTGAGGGTAATTACATCCAAATCAGGTGAACGGTGTAGGAATTACAATGGTTTCTATATGTGCCTCCCACTTTTTAAGGGGCCAAAAGTAATGGGACAAACTAAACAATCCTAAATCTAACTCTCACTTTTTAATACTTTGTTGCTAATCCTTTGCAGGCAATTACAGCCTGAAGTCTGGAACGCATAGACATCACCAGACGCTGGGTTTCATCCCTGGTGATGCTCTGCCAGGCCTCTACTGCAAATGTCTTCAGTTCCTGCTTGTTCTTGGGGCATTTTCCCTTCAGTTTTGTCTTCATCAAGTGAAATGCATGCTCAATCGGATTCAGGTCAGGGGATTGACTTGGCCATTGCATAACATTCCACTTTTTAACCTTAAAAAACTCTTTGGTTGCTTTTGCAGTATGCTTTGGGTCATTGTCCATCTGCACTGTGAAGCACCGTCCAATGAGTTCTGAAGCATTTGACTGAATATGAGCATATAATATTGCCTGAAACACTTCAGAATTCATTCTGCTGCTTTTGCCAGCAGTCACATCATCAATAAATACAAGGGAACCAGTTCCATTGGCAGCCATATATGCCCACGCCATGACACTACCACCACCATGCTTCACTGATGAGGTGGTATGTTTTGGATCATGAGCAATTCCTTTCCTTCTCCATACTCTTCTCTTCCCATCACTCTGGTACAAGTTGATCTTTGTCTCATCCGAACATAGGATGTTGTTCCAGAACTGTAATGGCTTTTTTATATGTTGTTTGGCAAACTCTAATCTGGTCTTCCTGTTTTTGTGGCTCACCAATGGTTTACATCTTGTGGTGAACCCTCTATATTCACTCTTGTGAAGTCTTCTCTTGATTGTTGACTTTGACACATATGCACATACCTCCTGGAGAGTGTTCTTGATTTGGCCAACTGTTGTGAAGGGCTTTTTCTTCACCAGGGAAATAATTCTTTTGTCATCCACCACAGTTGTTTTCCGTGGTCTTCCGGGTCTTTTGGTGTTGCTGAGCTCTCCGGTGCGTTCTTTCTTTTTAAGAATGTTCCAAACAGTTGATTTGGCCACACCTAATGTTTTTGCTATCTCTCTGATGGGTTTGTTTTGATTTTTCAGCCTAATGATGGCTTGCTTCACTGACAGTGACAGCTCTTTGGATCTCATATTGAGAGTCGACAGCAACTGATTTCAAATGCAAATGTCACACCTAGAATCAACTCCAGACCTTTTACCTGCTTAATTGATGATGAAATAACGAGGGAATAGCCCACACTTGTCCATGAAATAGCTTTTGAGTTGATAGTCCCATTACTTTTGGCCCCTTAAAAAGTGGGAGGCACATATAGAAACCGTTGTAATTCCTACACCGTTCACCTGATTTGGATGTAATTACCCTCAAATTAAATCTGAAAGTCTGCAGTTAAAGCACATCTTGTTTGTTTCATTTCAAAGCCATTGTGGTGGTGAATACAGGCCAAAATCTGAAAATTCTGTCAATGTCCCAATATTTATGCACTTGACTGTATATATGTAACCCTGATTAAGGGTTAAAATAATTATTGTACTAATAAATGTATGTTATAATATGGTAAATGTGTAGGAACTGCTATAAATATTTTACATATATGTGAAAATGTACAATGAGATATATTTACATAATTCATGTATGAGGTACTTCTTTCTTTGGTGAGGATGTGCCTGAGTGTATGGGATACACATACACTAGAAGAAGAGGTGGAGTGATATAGCTGAGAGTGATTGGGTTCCTGTCAGGGAAAGAAGGGCAGGTTACAGAGAGGGATAAAAGGAGCTGCCAGTAGCGATGGCTATCGGTGGGGTGTCCATTGATGGGTTCATCGGTGGTTACCATCGATGGCACACAAACCATCTATGGTGAACATTTGCACTCCTCAATGGCCACTGGTGCGGGGGAGAATGATGGGCCACAGGCCAATAAAAAAAACAGGGGCTGGGCTTAGCAGCTGGGGGATGGGTCTAAGCTTCATCCCATCCGAATGGAAAAAAAACCCATCAGCTCACACTCCTTGAGTGCTCACCCCCAGGGCCTATCTATAATGGGTGCAGGGTGTGCAGAGCACACGGGCCCCTGGTATTACTTACTTTCCCGGAGTCCCCAATCGGTGCGCTGGTCCGGCACTGTAAAAACGACTGGAAATTGGCCGCCGCGGCCATTTTCCCGGTGACCTGCGCATACTCTATATACTCTGGGCGCACTCTAGTGTCCAGAGTCAATAACTCCGGCGCTGGCCGTGCACAGCTCAGTGCGCTGCCGGCCACCGGACGGAGAGGAGGGAGCCCATGTCGGAGACTACACATACCCCCCCTCTCTATAAATGCCCCTGCTCACCCCCCTGTGTCCTGTGCATCAGCTGAGCTATGGACAGGCTGCCAAGCGCAGGGGGTGGAGCCGGAGAGTGAGCTTGGTGGGCCTGGCAGTAGGCTCCAACTCCCATTGGAGTTACCTGCGGCCACCCAGAGGCTGTGGCCAAGCTGAACCACCAGGCACATACAGTAGGAAGCCACAGGATGCAGGGATTCCGGGAGTATCAGAGGAAGGAGGTGGACTTGCATTGCCTGGAGGGGGGCCATGGGCATCATCAAGGTCTGGAATCAGTGGTGAGGCAGACTTTGGGCCTGATTCAGAGCCGCTTGCTCACGCTATGTGTTCGCAAGCCGCCCGATGTTCTACTACGCACATGCGCACGCTTCGTTGTGCGCAAACTACACACTGTGATCGCAACCCTCTCGCTCGCCCAGCAAAGGCAGCCCAGGGTAATGAGTGACAGGAGAGGCCGTTTGTGGGTGGTAACAGGGGCAGGACACTAACAATGGGGGTTGGAGATTCGAACGCTGGCGTGCCTGAGTGTGTCAACACCGTTTTAGAGGTGTGCATAATTAACAGGCAGCGTCATAGTACACGTCACTTGCTGTTTTTTTACACTGATTTCCTCGCAATGGTTAGCGGAAGGTTAAAGCAACCGCAAGCACTGCGTTAGCATCCGATGGTGCTCGATGTACCAATGTACACTTCCTGGAGATGACGTGTGCTGGTGGGCGGTTCTGCCTGTTCGATTGGGCGTACGCTCAGACAAAGTGGCCGTTCGCTAAGACATGGTGGGCGTGCTCATGCCTTGGCGAGCGTTCGCTTCCTGTGGCGTCAATTTGACAAATTTGCATACGCATCCAGTGAGCGTACACAGATAGTGAGTGGGTCTGAATCAGGCCCTTTGTCTTAATCTCAGTCAGGGAAAGAGCAGTCTTAGGGAGGGATGCAGTTTTCCCTAAGAAACAATAGTCCCTCATTGTGAGTATATTACACACGTCTGACAGGCAGTGGTGTAACTAGGGTATTTGGAGCCCAGGGCAAGTTACAAAATGGAGCATCCCCCAAGTATGTGCACGTGCCAAAAAAGTGGGCATGGTCACATGCCACAAGGGGCGTGGACACTGGAAAATAGGGGCGTGTCAACATGACACACTACCGTTTCTCGTCACTCTGGCAACATTCCTTTCCATTCCATATGCACCTTAATGCCCCCAGGAGTGATGCCCCTCTTGCAATGCCCACTGTAGTAGTGCCCCTTATACAGTACCCCCAGTAGTGCCCCTTATGCAGAGCAGCCAGAAGTGTCACTTATACAGTGCCCCCAGTAATGCCCCTTATACAGTGCCACTATTAGTGGTCCCCCTATGCAGTGCCCCTTATGCAGTGCCCGAGGAGGGGTCCCCCTATGCAGTGCACACTAGTAGTGCCCCTTATACAGAGCCCCCAGTAGTAGTGCTCCCAGTAGTGCCCCAGTAGTGTTCCCCCCTATGCAGTGCCCCCAGTAGTGGTCCCCCTTATACAGTGCCACCAATAGTGGCCCCCTTTATGCAGTGCCTCCAGTATTGGCCCCACCTATGCAGTGCCCCTTATATAGTGCCCCTTATATAGTACTCCCAGTAGTAGTCCCCCTATGCAGTGCCTCCAGTAGTGGCCTCCCTTATACAGTGCCCCTTATATAGTGGCCCCAGTAGTAGTCCCCCTATGCAGTGCCCCCAGTAGTGGTCTCCCCTATGCAGTGCCTCAGTAGTAGTCCTTCCTATACAGTGCCAGTGCCCCTTACAAATATAGGAAAAGACACACAAAAAAAACAACACTTACCTGAATCCCCGCTCCTGCGCCCACCGCTGTCCACTCCTCCATCCACCTGGCCTGCTCTGCACTATGGGAGAGACGTCATGACATCTCTCCCATCACCCACTGTGGAAGCTGGAAGGCAGAGCTCATGAGTGAGCTCCAGCCTGGCTCCAGCCGTGGGTGCAGAATCCAATGAGAGTCTGTCTGACTCTCATTGGCTGCTAAAACAAACACACCAACTCCAGTAGTACGTGTGTAGACCTGGCGCCGGCAGCAGTGTTTGTTACTGTGTAGTGCGGACCCCACTATACTGAAACCAGTGTTCTGGACCGCAGACAGCGACGCCCCATGTGCCACCGGTACGACGTCGCCCAGGGCAAGTGCCCTGCTCGGCCCCCCTAGATACGCCACTGCTGACAGGGCTGTAGAATTCTCTGTTATAGCCCTAATTTCACTTACAAACCCAACACTTCACTGAAGTGGCTAAGTGTGAAGGATCCCCACATTACCCAGTCTAGCCCTCTACTATTATGGCTGAAGTTACCCTGCGTACACAGTGAAAGCGGTAGGCAGTTGCACCTTAATATATAATGGATTGATAGGAGACAGGGTACCACAAATCTAGCATCTTCTCCAGCCTTTCCCACAACAGTATACCCTGTCATGCATAGATGGTGACTGCTTAATCTGGTAAACTGTGATCTAGGGTAAGAAAACAGCAATGGTACTGTGAACTGTTTGTTCAGCAATTCTTTAGTCACACTTATAGTGAAGTATATTGGATACCTGCTAACTCCTTTAGGGTTAATCTGCATGGACATAGAGTAACATATTACATATGCAGCCATCATCAGACTGTGAACTACATCTGGCCCATCCACTTTAGAGTTATTAAATCAACTAGCCCAAGGAGGATACATAACAACAGTGAAGCTCATTCAGCTATGGCAACATTACAGGGGAAACTCTGTGGATGCAGTTATTGCTATTAATAGCTCAGCTATACTTATATGTAACATTATTTATATTCTATAATATATGTTTAATTAATATAGGTTTTATTCACACGTGATGTTATGTGGCAATCATATGGGATTGCTATAGGAAAATGTCAGGATATTTGTTGCGAGTGTAGTGATTGTATCACTTTGGGATTGGCATATCTCCTGTTCTGGTGCAATATTGGTTTAAACAATTGTAAAACTTATGTGTTGGTTATGTGTATAAATTGTAAGTGCCAAGTAATGTGATTCTATATACTCCTTTTAAGTATCTGTTAATGTATGTGATATTTGTAGTGTATTAATAGTAACTGTGATGCTTAACTGTGTAAAAAGTTTATGGGATTGCACTATTATTATATCTGTGTTATGTAAAGGAATATTTAAAACAATTGTACATTCTATCATTTCTTAAAAAGTTAGTTAACACTGCTAAATTTGTGTAGTCACTTACATGGAAGTGTGACATGAGGATCCAAGCAGAAGAACAACAGGTTTACCTAAGTTTCACACTGTGATATCCTGTGTCACATTATATGGATATTAGTTGTAACATTTAAGTGGGTTTTCCCAAGTAGGCCCATACCGACTACCAATACTTGGGTGGGGGGCACTGATCTAACCAAATGTACACCATTTAACACAGAGGGAGGTATAAAAAGGAGCTGTCAAGAGGACTGTCAGGTATGCTGGGTATACACTAAACGATGTGTATCCAGCACAATGTCGTTCGCGGCTGGACCCGACGGTGGTGCCAGCATCGGCAACTGCATACACACTTGCCGATATTGGCAGCAACAGAACGATGGCGGGGGCCATGCTGCATTCGGCAGACATAGGAGATTGAAGCAGACATCGGAGATAGAAGACATATTATTCACCTACTGTATATATTCTCACTATGACCTTGACCTATGTCCGGCGGTTCAAATCCTGATGCCGGAAGACCAGCAGCAGTGAAGATCCCGACAATGTAAGTAATTAACTATCCCTAACCTCCCCCCCCTAACCATAACCCACCTTTAGGGTTGCCTTACCTTAACCTCCCCCCTAGTGCCTAACCTAACCACCCCGGGTCTATCCGCATCTGCCGCCCGGCTTACTTTCGTTCGGTATACCGGGCGTTGGGCTAATGGTAGGCATCGGGATTTCGGCGCCTATCATTAGTCCCCTGTCGGGATTGCACAGTCAGGAAGCCAGCGGTTGGCTTCCCGACTGTCAGCAGTGGCGTATCTAGGGGGGTAGAGCAGGGCGTGTGCCCTGGGCAACATCGTACCGGTGGCACGTGGGAGCGCCACTGTCTGCCGAGGAGGGGGTGGTAATGATGGGGTGCACTGCAGAGCATGGTGGTGCCCAGCAATTAGGGACAAGGCCTGCAAGGTGTATGTTGGGGCTAGCATTGCCAAGAGCGCTTGCAGGGATGGCTGGGACTTGCAGTGCCATGTTTAAAAGTAGCGGCGGAGGGATGCGCTGTTAGCGGCAGCTTCTAGAAGTAGACAGGTTCCCGGGGGGGTGAACATGCGTTTAAGTTTAGACGACTAGGAATAGCGGGGAGCAGAGGGGGGGTGTGCTAATGATGGAGTGCACTTCAGAGCACGGTGGTGCCCAGCAATTAGGGACAAGGCTTGCAAGGTGTATGTTGGGGCTAGCATTGCCAGGAGCACTTGCAGGTATGGCTGGGACTTGCAGTGCCACGTTTAAAAGTAGCGGCGGGGGTATGCGCTATTAGCGGGCAGCGTTTAGGAAGGGTATATCATATTTTTATTATCTAACTATAACGTGTCGATCTATTAACTGTTGATCTGATAGCTGTCGATCTATTTCATTTTGATGTGTTATTATGTCTATTTGTGTGGTGTCGATCTATTAACTGTCTACCTATTTGGTTTTGAATTTGGAAACGTTGACCTCTTATTACTGGCTGATATTACATTGTCTAACTATTAGTTGTCGATCTACATTGTGTCGCCCTTATATACCTTTTGATCTTACATATTCAATATATTACATATCGATCTAATGTCCCGTTCGACTATATTACTGTCTGACTATTGTTAGTGTCGATCTATACTTTGTCTATCTAAACTCCACGTCGAACTAATGTGGTCGACCATTTAATGGTCGAACAAGACGTTTCCGATCTGATAATCCACACCCCTTTATTTTATGGCTTCTTCCTCTGCTGGCTTTATGATACATCATTATTACTCTTAATCAACTACTTTACTGTATGAGACTATTTAAACAAGTGGAAATGGATAACTGTATATAACTCTCATATTTCCAGGGATGTTGGATTCACAGTAATATTCTAGATTCCTGCATAGTTTCTATTTATATATTATTCTGATGTGGCATAAATGTATTGTTCAGTTAAAAAATGTATTACAAAGTTACAGTATTTAGTAGATATTTGTTATCGCCTAGGTATTAATGTTACTTATCTGGAGGAGCGGTGACAGTTATTGGTGAACACCTAACCTAAGAGGGATAGGATTCAAACAGGACTACTATTATAATTTATATACTGGGTTATCTACATTATATTACTTAATCCTTATTAACATTTGGGTATTTCCAAGTAGGCCTAGACTGACCACAAATACTTGGGTGGAGGTACTGATAAACGGATATACAATACTTAGCAGAAGGTTAAGGGTGGGTAGTTTAGACAACAAGGGAGTTAGTAACCTAGGGCCCCTTTATGGAGAGTAAAGGGGAGTTAAACTAATGCCAAGGAGTTAAGGAGGCCAGTCTTGCAATATGACAATTCATAGCAAAATAGAAAATAGGAGTATGATGTATGACATGTCAGACATTGCATATTGGTCCAGCCAGAATACAATGGGAATTAGTAATCATTGTGATTCAATGTTCTAGTAGTATAGTCATTTCAGCTGTCCATTCTTCACTATATAGTTTAAAGTGGAACTGTCACATAAATATTAGAATATTCAGTAGGCAACTTCTAAGTAAACAGCTGCAGAAACAGACAAGTATAGTTCACTATTCTCTAGTCTACAATATATCAAAACACACTGTTTTGTTTAGCTCCATTTTATCTTACTAAAAGAAACCTTATGCTGTACTCAGTTGAAGAAAATAATATGATGGCTAAGCTCTTTGTAAATTTAGCCTCAGATAAACAGGTATCCATGTCACCTGATTTCATGACACTATACAGTATATTTGCTTTGTACATTTAACATATACACAATGGAGGTGGTGCAAAATTGAATGTGCAATTGCTTGCACAAAGTGTCTTGTGTGCATTCACTCTGAGCATATGCCAAAGCAGAGGTAGAGCAAATATGTGCAGAGTCATACATTTTAATCACATCTACATTTACAACACAAGAGGCTATGCGGTCCTAAGGGTATTCATGGATTTGGTGCAATTAGCCAGTATTAGCACAACCAGTAACAAGGGTGCAGAGTCCCTGATTCAGAGCCAGACGCTCTGACAGAGCGCTCGCTCTGAATCAGGGCTGTCCCTCTTCATTTTTAGAGCGGCCTCCTGGCCGCTCGCATAGCTCTGGGTGACCACCCACAGCTATAGTGAGCGGCCAGGAAGATGGTCGTGATGGTCAAGACCATCGCAACCATCGGACTTGCGAGAAGACCCTTGTGGTAGGGTCTCGTTGCCGCAAGCCTTGGAGTGCTTTCGGCAGGAGAGCTGAGAGCACTCCCACTGACATCACTAGTGATGTCAGTGGGGCCGGCCCCAGGCGGTAGGCGTTCCCATGGGAACGCCTCCGTCTGGGCAGCCACACCTCCGGCACGCCCACCAAAGGGGGCGTGCTGTCACTCACCATCGACAGCACGCCCCCTTTGTAGCGAGACCTGGAGTAACGGCTTGCCTGTCGCTATCCGGGTCTCACGCATGCACACGACGGAGCCGCCTCCATGCGCATGCGCACTGGGCCAACATCGACCAGCTTGCGAGCACTCAGCGCTCGCGAGCGGGTCTGAATCAGGTCCAGAGTCTAAAGCACTTGTGTTTTTCTACAGGGACCCATGTAAGTAGGTTTGACTTTGCTGTGCCTGGTATGTAGGTTGTGGTCCCCTACATTGGTTACTGAAGGATTAGTGGTAGCAATCACCAAGAGATATCAACATGCCAGGGTCTGGTACACCTGAGGTCTTGTATCAGTCACAGGGGCTAAGCAAGAAAAGCCCAGAATAAAGCTGGAGTCATTACACAGGGAAGTCTCAGATAGAGATGAGCGGTGCAGTTTTGCTGAAAACCAAACACACATAAAATTTAGGGTTCTGAGTAGAGCCGAGTCATGTTCTGGCCAAGTTCAGAACCCGTATCAAAAAATGTGTATATTTTGGATTGCATTTAAGTCTCTCACTCGTGATGTCAGGTGCCGTGAGGTAAAAATAACTGGAAATGACTGGTAATGAATGTTAATGATGTTAATAATTCTATAGGAACAAAATCAGATCCAAGTTATATGATTTTAGCTGTTTTTATCCATTTTTAAAGAAAGTCAAAATCAAAACCAAAACTGAACCAAAACAATTGAGGGTGGTTTAATCAAAACCAAAGCCAAAATACAATGATGATTTAGAACCATAACCAAGACACCCGTGTTTGTGCACATCTATAGTCTCAGATAAACCACAGGGATTAGGCAAAGATGAGTCATGAACAAGGTCAGGACACCAGGAAATCACATATAGGTCAAAGGGGTTATGCAGAGGGTAGTCACGTACAAGCCATGTCATACAGTACACAGGATCATACACATATGAAGTATCAATATGCTGGGGCAAGATAGTGAGTCCAATACTCTGGCAACCACCTGTAAGCAGTATAGCATTAAATAATGATGGTTTACCCCACTTGATCCCCTATATCCCTCAATTTACAGCAAATTTATCCTTCCTGTTGCTCAAGTCTCATCAAATAGCGCCTCTCGGCAAGCCAGGTCCTGGGCAACTTGACCACTCTAAGAGCCTCTTTAAGAGATATATGCTAGTGCTTTCGCAGCTGCAGTCTTGTACGCAGCTGCTGTGTGAAAATGACTAATGTATGCAGCCACCTGGAAATGTATTGAGATGCCCAATGGCAGCCTCGCAGAGGCAATTAAGCGCGCAGCGGCGATCGCAGATCCTTCGATAATCGACTTGGCTGACTATAGATTCACAGAAGCCCAAAGTTATGGTAGAGGATAAATCCTGAAATTCTTTGTATCCATTACCTGCATACATTGGAGGCAGTCAGTTTGTGGGCTGAGCCAGTGGTAATGGAATGTAGCCTCTCCACTCACTAGGAACCATTGCCATCACTGAGATGAAATAACCAGTTGAACTTCGTGCTATCAGATGTACATTTGGTTGTGTCTCAGCTGGTTACCCAGACAAGCGCACACATCTCATCAGACTTTCATACACAAACAAAGTTAAAAGTATTTTTTTTATGGAAAGTAGTAAGCACAAACCAGCATAAAGAAGGGGTCAGTTGGTGTTTCTCAAATTTCCCCTTCAATTTCTCAATTATTTATTCCAAACTCTATATAATTGCATTTTAATAATTTACATATTGGGTCACATTGGGTAAAGAGTTTTTTGTACTTTCCACTCTGCACTACCCAGTGATCTGTCATGTCTGCACTTTCTGATTGCTTGATTAACTCTGAAAATGAGCCAATTTTTTTTCAAGCTGAAGTGTTTTTCATTTAATTTCATTCAGCACTGTACATTGAAAATGAGTAACAGTTGTACGTCTGTTAATTGCAAGTAGAGCTTATAGTGACCACATATGTATTTCCAATGTATTTGATGATTTAGCCACATAACAACTAGAGATGTGCGCGGACCCAAGTGTTTTGGTTCTAATTCATCGTCGTGTTTTGGTTTAGATAATTTGTGCCTGTTTTTGTTCGTACAGTATTATTAACTTTAATAACATTAATTTCCAGTCATTTCCAGTAAATTTTGACCAGCTCACAATATTCATTTCATCCATATTGTTTAAAGGCGGGCTGGCTAAACTAAGCAACAGAGCAGCGGCACAAACACACAGCTGTTTAAAACAATATATTGTACTGTAGCACATCTATAAAACATTGCGGCACAGCAGTGGCAGACAGGATGGCAATGTATACAACCCCATAGAATATTTGCATTAATCAAGACTTAAACTGAGAAGGAGTATGTAGTGGAAGCAGGAAAAGTATTGGTTGATTGATTAATTAATTAAGAAAATGTAATTTGAGACGTTGCCTTGCGAGATCTGTTTTGCAGAAACTGAGTAAAGAAAAAATGCTATTGTTAATATAGCCAATGATTCCCGACAAGGGTTGCAAGAGAAGCTGACCATACTACATCCACCCCTCCCTCCTTCTTAAGAGGGTAACAACCCCTGTACATTTATGAGGTACATCAGAGAGTCTGAGTATGAGGGGAACTAGCTCAGAGGCCCAAGGGCAGTACAGGGAAATGGAAGTGGAGTTTGTAGTGAAAGACAGGTAAAGCATTAGTTGATTGGTTGATTCATTAAGAACATTTAATTTGAAATGTGGCCTTGACAGATCTGTTTTGCCACAACTGAGAAGAGAAAAAGCCATAAAAGAATACAATGTTGTTGTGGATTTCTGACAAGGGTGGGAAGAGAAGCTGGCCATACTATCCCCCCTTCACTCCTTTCTAATTGGGTAACAACACCTGTAGTACATTTATGAGGTGCACCAGAGAGTCTGAGGGTAACTTGCTCAGAGGCCCAAGGGCAGTACAAGGAAATGGAAGTGGAGTCTGTAGTGAAAGGCAGGTAAAAAAAGAACTACTGATTAAATACATTAAAATTGAGACATGGCCTTGTATTTTCTTGTTCATATTACTAAATATTAGTAAATATGCTCCATAATTCGGCATTCAGTGTGTGATGTCATATCCAAGTCCCAGGAAAAACCCTGATTGCGACCAGGGTCATGCACCCGGGACTGTCAACTCAGATCAGACCTCTCACACATATGCAAGACCTGGGTCGATACGCGTTCACGTGCAATCACCCGGGTTTTTGGCTTATGTGTGAAAGGGGTATAATTATGGGCAATTCTTTTAAGCCTGACCAGATGGCAAAATGTTGTTTCACTTTGGTGCACTGAGCTGACTCATCATTCACACCCCCAGTGGATCTCTTGGAAAAGGTCAGGTTTTTTTTTAGACCTGACCAGATATCAAAATGTTGTGTTGGCTCATCCTCATCACCAGTGGGTCTCCTGGGAAAGCTCAGTTTTTTCCTGGCAGCCGCAGTTGTTGGAGAAACTGAAGGAGGAGACACTCATGTCATTTGCCACTTCAGCTGACAACTTGCTCTTCAGGAGCTCTTTGCATATCTGAAGATCTGTGTCAATTGGAAAGAAATACATTGCATATGACTTACCTAGGATCAGGCATGGTAGCCAAAATGTAGTGATCCAATTTCAAGATCTTGACAACCCTTTTGGTCCTGGCAAAGGGAATAAAGAAGTTGATCTACATGTTCAACATACTTAGAGGAATCACTTTGTTTCATCGGCTGGCAGTGTCTGATCTCACTTCATAAGTTACTACTTCAAATAGTTTCAGTATTTTGCATAAAACAGAGAGTATTTACCAGTGTGCTGGACTAAGGTACATGCCCCTCCTCTCTCTAAGTCATGGCTTGTTGTGTAGGTTTGTATGGCTTGTTGCTGTTCCTCCATTCACTGAAGCATATAAAGGGTTGAATTGCACCTGGTCGCTACCTCTCGATTTAATTGGTGGCATAGTAATTTGAACTGCTCTTGCAGCCGCTGCAATCTTCTACATACGTTACAAGCATGCACAAGCATCTCCTGCACAGCTCTTTCATTTAAAATTTTTTTTTTTGAACCGACAAGTTTATTGTGTGGGCAAAACAGGGGACATGTTCAATTTTACATGTGTTATCGGAAGTGACAAATCCTGAAGAGAGTCCTAGCGGGGTAAGCCATTTTGCTATAACATATCTCAGTTGTTCTAATAGGTTGACACCGGTATGTCGGTTAGTGAAGCCAGAGATACAGAGAGTAGCCTCCCTGTGAATAAGCCGGCGTTGTGTTTTAGATGCTGCAGCTTAAGGTGATACACCCACCCAGTAGGCTGTCACAGTCATGTAATCTTTCGTTTGACCAGTACTGCTGTCCACATATCTTTGGTTAAGTGGATTGTGGGTATAAAGGCATTTTGTAGGCTAAGAACTAGTTTTCTTGTAACATCCATGTACAGACGAGGAATTTGCTGCTCTTGTCAAATGGAATCAAGATGATTTGGTAGCAGAGACACAGTACCTCAATTAACTGTCTAATACCACATGCATTGATGGTGGATATTGGATGCAGATCTAATGCTAGCATTGCCATCATGGCTTCAGTGATCCGCTGTGCAACTGGAAGGCTGCTTTCATGCTTGCTTTCAATGATTGTTTCACAGTCAATTGTTGTTTAAAACTAGTCTTCTTGGTCCCCTTCTGGGATAAAGATTTACCCCTGGTAACAGCAGCCCTAGCACCCAAGAATTCTTCTGTGGAATTCTGGATAGAGGAGGATTCAATTAGCCTTCGTAAATTGGATGCAGGAGGACTACTGTTGAACATTATGAGGAGATTGATGATGAAGGTGTTGGTGGTGGAGATGGCATGAGTTACTATCTAGCTGAGAGCTAGCTGATGCTGGACTGCTTGTTATTATTTTATACATTTTTCCAAAAACTTTGCATGAACTCGCTGAAAATGACGTAACAGGGAGGAGGTTCCTAGATAGTTAACATCCCTACCTTTACTTGCTTTGGCTTCACAAATGGTACAGATGGCTTGACATATGTTGTCAGGATTCAGGTAAAAATAATTCCACACAAAAGAGATTACTTTTTTGGTTTTCTGCCCAGGCATGACAATGACGTTCTTTTTATCACTGGCAAGAACTGCTGCCACTGGTGGCTGACTAACTTTGACACAAACAACATCCTCATCAGCGTCAGCTATACAATATCCTGAGGAGGTGAGGGCCATGTTGCACTTCCACAGTAGCATCCTCTATTTATATGTCACCATCTTTATTTGTGCTGCCCATCCCCTCTTTTGCAGAGGGTGCACAAATAGTGGAAGGAGGCTTCTCTGAGAGTACAGTGTCAGAAATGTCAGACTCACACATAGTTCTCGTGGACTCACTTAGACTCTCCTCAGGGGTTCATGAAGTTTGTGAACACACAGTTTGTTCTTCAGCCTTAGTTTTGTTTTGGTGAACTGATTTGGTGGTTTTAAAGGTTAAAATTTTATTACCTGGAACCTCCTTTAGTAGATGTTGAAATACTACCATGACTGCTGGCAACAGCCACAGCACTAGTCCTGCTTTTTTATCGACTGATCCATACCAACTCCCAGTGTTCCTAGTATAAGGGTGGCACCCTAATGACCTTATATTTTTTAGCGTGTACGTTTTATCATTTACATTTTTGATAGCAGTGCCTGAACACACTACACAGTGCCTCACAATGCCCCTAGTAATGGTGGCACCCTATTGATGTTCTATTTTTGAGCAAACAAGTTTTATCATTTTCTTTTTTTTATAACAGTACCTGAACACACAACACAGTGCCTCACAGCACCCCTAATTACATTATATTTTTTAACACACAATTTTTATGTTATTACAATTTTGATCAGCGCCTGAATACCCTGAACACACAACAAACTGCCTTACAGTGCCCGTAGTAAAAGCCAGATGGCACCCTAATAATGACATTATATTATTTAACACACAAGTTTTATAATATTTACATTTTTTAACAGTGCTACCTGAACATGCAACAAACTCACTCACAGCTCCACTAAGATTGAGCCGGCTGGCACTCTAATAAAGACGTTATATTTTTTAACACAACAGTTGTATATTATTGAAATATTTTAACAGTGTCTGAACACACATCAAACTGCCTCACAGCTCCCCTAGTATAAGCCTGGCTTGGTTCGACTCGTGACCCCTAAGTTCTGGTGTGCTAGGATTGCATGAATCCAAACCCGCACATCTCTAATAAAAACATTATCAGTTAAATTATATCCATCTTTATAGTGTAAGAGTGCATGTTGTCAGGTGCTGACTAAAGCGTTGCTAGTTGAAAATATGATCGATTCAACAGTTTCCCCAATATATTTGATTAAAAAAATATATAAAAACATTAGTGTTGATGGTCATTTAAAATAATGCTTTTTTCTTTTCTTTTTCTTTGTACATGCAGGCTTGCCGACTTTCTGGCTGCCTTTCTCGGGGCAGACTGAGAGACTTACCCTCACAGGAAGACTTGCCAGACTGGGAGACTTGCCCTCTCTTGCGGGGGACCAGGAGCGTAACACGACTTTTAAGAGCGAGGGGAGAGGAAGGGGTGGGGCGGGCGCCGGAATGATTTTATGTTGCCCCCCCAACATAAAATCGTTCTGACGCCCCTGGCAGGGAGTAATCTGATTCTGATTGGGAACTACTAGGACTGATTGCCTTGCCTGGTGGTCTGTTAATAATAAATGTGCCCATATGGCTCCCCCACCAGCCCTGGTGCCTGGAGCATGAGCTTCCCCTGCTCCACCGACGGTATGTCCCTGGGTGCTGTAGTTCAGTGGCAGCTGTGGCTCCTGTCAGTCTATAGTTGAAGCTGTATCAGAGACAACCAGTAGTGACATCTCTCGGTTGCAGGGTTCCACACAAGTGACACAACAGTTGGTTAATCTCCAATGATAATAATGAGTTTAGCACCGTATTAATTAGAACTGACTTTGGGGTCTATTCATCATCACTTAATTTCTACAAAAACAGGTGAAATTGGACATTTTCACCTGCAATTGTAGAAATTAAGTTACCGGGCCATTCATCAAGAAGGTAAAGATATTACAGATATCTCCTGCTTACCTTTCTCTTGCGGAATGGCCTGCTCCCCCATACACTAGTATGGGAACAGGGATTCATCAAGCTCCGAAAATACAATATTTTCGGAGCTTGACTGCGGGAGCTTTCGCCATCTTCAGATGGCAAGTGCTTCCGCAACCCGCTCCTTCCCTATAGGAAGGAGTCCTGGGTCGTGAAGAGGGTTCCTCTTTCTGCCGAAAGTTCATTATATTGTAGCTCTTGCCTATTTTCCCATCTATTTTTTACCAGTCTTGTTTTATTACTTTATTGTTCCCAATTGTAAAGCGCAATAGAATATGCTAGCGCTATATAAAGAACTTGATAGTATCATAATAGCTAGTGAGCTAATCTGCTCTGCTAGTTAATTTATTCCAGCTCTCTGTCTGGATATGACTAGGAACTAAATGGTGGAAGAATAAGAAATGATAAATCTCTCCAGTGAGAAATAGCTTGGTGAGATCTTTTACACAAGCTGATAAAAAAGCTTCATATAAAAATGTGATGGTGGAGTGGGAAGGTCTCATGGGCTTGTTTTATCACCAGTAACAATACTTTGAATTCCTCAATGAAACACAAAGTTGAAAAAGTGGGATAGTCTTCTGGTTATTTCACAAACTAATCACCGTGGCAGTATTTATTAGTGATGAGCGGTTCGGATTCTGAGGAATCCGAACCGCTCCGAACAGGTGGAATCCGAGTCCACCCGAACGCAAGTTCGGGTGTTCCCGCCTGACTCGGATTCCACCTCGAGGCCGAACGTCACCCGTCCGGCGTCGGATTCTCGCGAGAGCCGAGTGACGTTCGGCCTCTATAAAAAGGCGCGGCGCCCGGCAGTCGGCGCCATTTCTCGCGTGACGCGTAGTTAGGTAGTTAGCTAGTGCGCTGTCTGTTCTAGTGTTAGATAGATTAGAGTAGGCAGTGCTCTGTGACTTTACTGGCCATAAGCCCTTGTGTGTGCTCCGTGACTGGGCATAATAAGCCCACTGTGTGTATGTGTACTCTACTACTCACTGTATTATACAAGCTCCATAGCCCACTGAGTGTATTATACAAGCTCCGTGACTGGGCTTAGCCCACTGAGTGTATACAAGCTCTGTGACAGGGCATAGCCCACTGAGTGTTTTGTACAAGCTCCGTGACAGGGCATAAGCCCACTGAGTATTATACAAGCTCCTTGACAGGGCATAGCCCACTGTGTCTATTATACAAGCTCTGTGACAGGGCATAGCCCACTGTGTCTATTATACAAGCTCCGTGACAGGGCATAAGCCCACTGAGTGTATTATACAAGCTCCGTGACAGGGCATAAGCCCACTGAGTGTATTATACAAGCTCCGTGACAGGGCATAAGCCCACTGAGTATTATACAAGCTCCGTGACAGGGCATAAGCCCACTGAGTATTATACAAGCCCCGTGACAGGGCATAAGCCCACTGAGTATTATACAAGCTCTGTGACAGGGCATAAGCCCACTGAGTGTATTATACAAGCTCCGTGACAGGGCATAAGCCCACTGAGTATTATACAAGCTCCGTGACAGGGCATAGCCCACTGGGTCTATTATACAAGCTCCGTGACAGGGCATAGCCCACTGAGTGTATTATACAAGCTCCGTGACAGGGCATAGCCCACTGGGTCTATTATACAAGCTCTGTGACAGGGCATAAGCCCACTGAGTATTATACAAGCTCCGTGACAGGGCATAGCCTACTGTGTCTATTATACAAGCTCCGTGACAGGGCATAGCCCACTGAGTGTATTATACAAGCTCCGTCACAGGGCATAAGCCCACTGAGTATTATACAAGCTCCGTGACAGGGCATAAGCCCACTGAGTATTATACAAGCTCCGTGACAGGGCATAGCCTACTGTGTCTATTATACAAGCTCTGTGACAGGGCATAGCCCACTGAGTATTATACAAGCTCCGTGACAGGGCATAGCCCACTGGGTCTATTATACAAGCTCCGTGACAGGGCATAGCCCACTGAGTGTATTATACAAGCTCCGTGACAGGGCATAGCCCACTGGGTCTATTATACAAGCTCTGTGACAGGGAATAAGCCCACTGAGTATTATACAAGCTCCGTGACAGGGCATAGCCTACTGTGTCTATTATACAAGCTCCGTGACAGGGCATAGCCCACTGAGTGTATTATACAAGCTCCGTCACAGGGCATAAGCCCACTGAGTATTATACAAGCTCCGTGACAGGGCATAAGCCCACTGAGTGTTATACAAGCTCTGTGACAGGGCATAGCCTACTGTGTCTATTATACAAGCTCTGTGACAGGGCATAGCCCACTGAGTGTATTATACAAGCTCTGTGACAGGGCATAAGCTCACTGAGTATTATACAAGCTCCGTGACAGGGCATAAGCCCACTGTGTCTATTATACAAGCTCTGTGACAGGGCATAAGCCCACTGTGTCTATTATACAAGCTCCGTGACAGGGCATAGCCCACTGAGTGTATTATACAAGCTCCGTGACAGGGCATAAGCCCACTGAGTATTATACAAGCTCCTTGACAGGGCATAAGCCCACTGAGTATTATACAAGCTTCGTGACAGGGCATAGCCCACTGTGTCTATTATACAAGCTCCGTGACAGGGCATAAGCCCACTGAGTATTATACAAGCTCCGTGACAGGGCATAGCCCACTGAGTGTATTATACAAGCTCCGTGACAGGGCATAGCCCACTGTGTCTATTATACAAGCTCCGTGACAGGGCATAGCCCACTGAGTGTATTATACAAGCTCCGTGACAGGGCATAAGCCCACTGAGTATTATACAAGCTCCGTGACAGGGCATAGCCCACTGTGTCTATTATACAAGCTCCGTGACAGGGCATAGCCCACTGTGTCTATTATACAAGCTCCGTGACAGGGCATAAGCCCACTGAGTATTATACAAGCTCCGTGACAGGGCATAGCCTACTGTGTCTATTATACAAGCTCCGTGACAGGGCATAGCCCACTGAGTATTATACAAGCTTCGTGACAGGGCATAGCCCACTGAGTGTATTATACAAGCTCCGTGACAGGGCATAGCCCACTGAGTGTATTATACAAGCTCCGTGACAGGGCATAGCCCACTGAGTGTATTATACAAGCTCCGTGACAGGGCATAGCCCACTGTGTCTATTATACAAGCTCCGTGACAGGGCATAGCCCACTGTGTCTATTATACAAGCTCCGTGAAAGGGCATAGCCCACTGAGTGTATTATACAAGCTCCGTGACAGGGCATAGCCCACTGAGTGTATTATACAAGCTCCGTGACAGGGCACAGCCCACTGTGTCTATTATACAAGCTCCGTGACAGGGCATAGCCCACTGAGTGTATTATACAAGCTCCGTGACAGGGCACAGCCCACTGTGTCTATTATACAAGCTCCGTGACAGGGCATAGCCCACTGAGTGTATTATACAAGCTCCGTGACAGGGCATAGCCCACTGTGTCTATTATACAAGATCCGTGACAGGGCATAAGCCCACTGAGTATTATACAAGCTCCGTGACAGGGCATTGCCCACTGTGTCTATTATACAAGCTCCGTGACAGGGCATAGCCCACTGAGTGTATTATACAAGCTCCGTGACAGGGCACAGCCCACTGTGTCTATTATACAAGCTCCATCACAGGGCATAGCCCACTGTGTCTATTATACAAGCTCCGTGAAAGGGCATAGCCCACTGTGTGTATACAAGCTCTGTGACTCCAGTTCATAGTGATAAAGTAATATGGATCACGAGAATGAACTGAGAGGAGAGCAGAAACAACATGTAAATGCTAGCATTGCAGCGGCTGGAAGTCCATCACTTTTATCTAAAGCTGATGCTCAAGGGCGTAGAGGCTTTAAAACCTTAGGGAACCTGAAATCAAAAAATGTAGATTTTACAGGGGTAAAGACAAAAAAAACCCCTAAAGACTACTACTTTTGCAGAGAAACAGAAAATTGGCAACATACCATTCACCACACGTAGCGGCAAGGAAAACTCAGGCTTTGCCCTTTATTTCTGAGTGGTGGTTCTGCAGCTGTCAGTGAGGCATCTTGTGCCTCTCGTGATGATAAAAGACCTTTTCAATCAGACTATAGAAGTGTGAAAAAATTTAAAACCAATAAGGCAGTCGAACAAACTGTGTTTTTTGAAACACAAATGTCAGAAATCCCTGAGGAGAGTCTAAGTGGGTCCACAAGTGGCATTTCTATGTGTAAGCCTGACCTTTCAGAGAAGCCGCCCTCCACAATTTCTTTTCCATCTGTAGTTGTGGGGATGAGCAGTATTGCCGAGGACATAGAAATTGAGGATGCCACCGTGGAATTGCAAGAGGATGAGAGGAATATATGTGCAGCTGACGCTGGCACTAATGAGGATGTTGAGGATGAGGATATTATTTGTATAAGTCAGGCACCAGTGGAAGCAGCTCTTGGCCAAGATAAGAAGGCCATTGCCATGCCTGGGCATAGAACCAACAAATCCACATCTTTTGTGTGGAATTACTTTTACCCAAACCCTGACAACATTTGTCAAGCCATTTGTAGCCTCTGTGAGACCACAGTTAGTAGAGGTAGGGGCGTTAAACATCTAGGAACCTCTACGCTATTACGTCATCTGCAGCGAGCTCATGACAGGTGTTTGATAACAGAAACTACTGCAAAAAAAATAACAACAAGCAGTCCAGCATTAGCTAGATGCCTTCTCTCTACTAAATCCCAGCACCTGCAATCTCCGCCGACAACACCTTCCTCCTCAATATCCTCAGGAATGATCAGTGGTAGTACAACATCCAATTTGTTAGTGCTAAGTCACGGTGACTCCTCCAATTTCCAGGACACCTCAGAAGAAACTGAATCTTTGAGTGCTAGGCCTGCTGCTGCTGCTGCTGGTGGATCTTCATCCCAGAAGTGGACCAAGAAGACTACTAGTAGTATACCAAAAAAACAATTGACTGTTAAAGAATCTCTTGCAAGGGGAAGCAAGTATGACAGCTCTCACCCTGTCGCACAGCGGATCACTGACACCATGACAGCTATGCTAATATTAGATCTGCGTCCAATATCCTCAATTAATGCAGTGGGATTTACACAGCTAGTTGAGGTCATGTGTCCCCGGTACCAAATTCCATCTCGGTTTCATTTTACCCGAAAAGCCATTCCTCGGCTGTACCAGGACATTAAACAGAACCTAATTATTGGTC
Source organism: Taudactylus pleione (assembly GCA_031769625.1). Lineage (NCBI taxonomy): Eukaryota > Metazoa > Chordata > Amphibia > Anura > Myobatrachidae > Taudactylus > Taudactylus pleione. The sequence goes on from JAUIMM010000171.1 coordinate 2,761,159, forward strand.
TGCAAAATGCTATTGTACCCACTGTCCACTTAACCACAGATATGTGGACAAGCGGTAGTGGACAAACTAAAGATTACATGACTGTGACGGCCCACTGGGTGGGTGAATCGCCTTCAGCAGCAGCAGTATCTAACAAACAACACCAGCTCATTCAGAGGCAGGCAACTCTGTGCATCACCGGATTCAATAAGAGGCATACCGCTGACAACCTCTTAGAAAAACTAAGAGATGTCATAGAAACATGGCTTACCCCACTTGGACTCTCCTCAGGATTTGTGATTTCTGACAATGCTACAAATATAGTGAAAGCATTACAGCTGGGTGAATTCCAACACATCCCCTGTTTTGCTCACACTATAAACTTAGTGGTGCAGGGTTTTTTAAAAAACGACAGGGGCGTGCAGGAGATGCTGTCTGTGGCCCGAAAAATTTCGAGACATTTTCGGCATTCAGCAACAGCGTGCAGGAGATTGCAGCACCTGCAAGAGCAGTTTAATTTGCCCTGCCATCAACTGAAGCTAGAAGTGGTAACGAGGTGGAACTCAACCCTGTATATGCTTCAGCGGATGGAGGAGCAGCAAAAAGCCATCCATAGCTATACGACAAGCCATGACATTGGGAGAGGAGGGGGAATGTACCTTACCCCAGCACAGTGGAGAGTACTTTCTGTCTTGTGCAAGGTGCTCAAACCATTTGAAGTTGCCACTTGTGAAGTGAGTGCTGACACTGCTAGCTTGAGTAAGGTGATTCCCCTGATTTCGCTTTTGGAAAAGCAGCTGGAGAAATTGAAGGATGATATTAAACAAAGTGATTCCGCAAAGTATGCTGGACTGATAGATCAAGTCCTTTGTTCACTTCGCCAGGATCCACGGGTGGCCAAGATCTTGAAATCTGATCATTATATTTTAGCAACCATTCTTGATCCTAGGTTCAAGTCATATGCTGTGTCTTTCTTTACAACTGACCCAGATCTTAAAAGAACCAAAGCGCTCCTGGTGAGCAAGTTGGCAGCTGAAGTGACACATGGCACTATGATGACGTCTCCTCCTTCGGTTTCTCCAGCAGCAGCCAGAAAAAAATGCACCTTTTTCAAAAGACCCAGTGGTGATGCAGATAAGTCAAGTCAACATTTTGACATCTGGTCGGGTCTAAAAGATTTGCCCAACACCAGTGACACCTCTACCGCAACTCCATCTAATACGATTACCATCCAAAGAATGGTGGAGGATTATTTTCAGGACACCGTACACGTAGACATGTCACAGAGTCCCTTCGAATATTGGAAGAAAAAAAAGGCAATTTGGAGACCCTTGTATAAACTGACTTTGCATTATTTAAGCTGCCCACCCTCCAGTGTGTACTCGGAGAGAGTTTTCAGTACAGCCGGGAACCTTGTGAGTGAACGACGAAGGAGGCTACTTCCACAAAATGTAGAAAAAATGATGTTCATTAAAATGAACTGGAAATTTCACGAGGAAAACCTTTCCCACCAATCACGTCACAGTACAGATACTTCTGTAATGGTAGATTCCAGCGGGGACGAACTGATATTGTGTGAGGAATCGGATGATGTACACACTGATGAGGGTGAGGATGGCAATGATGGTGACATCATGCCACCGTAGACCTGTTGCCTTTAGTAGATTGGAAGATTTTTTTGTGGGGGCCCAAACAAACCAAGCACTTCAGCCACAAAGTGACAGTACCTGTCGCTGAAATGCTTCGTTTGTTAAAGTGTGCATGTCCTTTTTAAGATCCAACATAAAGGGTGGGTGGGAGGGCCCAAGGACAATTCCATCTAGCACTACCTTTCATTTCTGCCACTGCTGTGTGGCATAGTTTCATAGATGTGCTTTAAACTGTGGTGTCTGTGCCACTGCGCCGCTGCTCTGACGCTTGGTCACCAGTCAGCTCACTGCAACCTTTGGCCAATAATGGTGAAAACAATAATTTAAGCTGTGAGGTGGTCTAAATTGACTGTAAATGACTGGAAATTAATGTTATTGAGGTAAATAACACTCTAGGAAGAAAAAAAAGCCCAATTTATGTAATTTTAGCTTTTTTTGCCAATTTTGGCAAAAAATCCAAATCCAAATCCAAAGCCAGTCACCGCAGTTTGGCAAATCCAAATCCAAAACCGGACGACGAATTAGAACCAAATCCAAATCCGGCAAAAATGGTCCGGCGCACATCCCTAGTATTTATAGGTGTTTTACAGCGTTATATTTCCCTATTTTGCTAGTGATCTGTGGGTTTGACTGTCTATATGCCTCATTCAGTAAGGATTGCTATTGCTTTACATACACTAGTTGAAATAGACATCAGATCAGCACACATTTGCTCCAGCTATATACCTGGTGCAAGACATCAATCTGAAATCAGCCCGCATTTCCGACTTCAGACCATCACAAAACTCAGCCTACATGTGAATACAATGTTGCTGCTCAAGTATGCCCATCCAGCTGCAAGTCATACTTGCCTACCCTCCAGGAACGGCGGAGAGGCTCCCGAAAATCAGGTGGTGCTCCCGGCCGCCCGTAAGAGTGGGCAAGACTCCCGGAAGGCCGACCGCCACCCGCTAGCACCCCCACCGCCGTCCACAACCATTTCACAGCCGCTCACTATAGAGTACAAGTGAGTTGTCCAAGGGGAGCCGATGATACGATTCGTGCAGAATCGCTTCTTCGTAGCCCCGTCCCCTGCTGTACAATGCCGATCATGCAGTCATGCTCTCCACTCCACCCCAATCAAACATGACGCCCCTCACCACACCCCCTGCTGTGCCGACCTGGCTGCCTCCTCTCGGCGGGGGCAGCAGGATTGTTGGTAAGTGTGATACAAGCAGAGATGCAGCTGAGAGGCTTTGACTCTGAATTGCCTGCAGATACATGTGCTCAGCTATGGAGTATGCACAGTGCTAAAATGCGCAAGGTACGCCCAGGTTCATTGTGGCTGATCTCACCACAAACGGGCACGCACATCACGCTGTGCACAATGATACGCTATGGTGCTTAACGTGAGTGATAGTGTGCTTGGCAGGAATACAGAAAATGATGAGTGTAGGGATATTGAGGGTCAGTGCGAGTTATATGAAGGGTGAGTGACAGGGCAATGAGAATCAGAGTGAGTGACAGGCAGTATGAATGGCAGGAATAGTGAGTGTGAGACATTGAGGGCAGGGACACTGAGGGGGAGTTACAGGGAGGATGAGGGCAGGGACACTCAGGGGGAGTTACAGGGAGGATGAGGGTAGGGAGACTGAGGGGGACTTACAGGGAGAGGACAGGGAGACTGAGCGGGACTTACATTTAGTGCAGCTTATTCAATGAGTTCTATCAATTGATGTACTGAGGGGAGGGCACCGGGTGAAGATATATATTAAATTTATGCGAATGACGGACCTGGAATGTCTGTGTGTGCATATTATACAACCGTGTATATTATACAACAGTTTGTATGTGTGTATGGAAATATATAAATCATATATGGACAGTGGCGGGCTGGGCCGGGGGGCATGGTGCCATGTGCCCCCCGGGCCGCAGCGCCATGCGTGCCGCTGACCGCGGGCAGTCTGTGTCTCTGTGACACAGGCTGCACCGCGCATGTAGCGATGACCAGACGGAGTTCGTTCAGTACTACACAGTGACTAACACACAGCCGCTGTGTGTTTGTTTTGAGTGGCAGCCAATGAGAGTCTGTCAGACTCTCACTGACTGCCGCTGCGCCCACTGCAGAAGCCGCTCCATCTTCCGGCTCCTGCAGTGGGTAATGGGAGAGACGTCGTGATGTCTCTCCCATAATGCAGAGCGGCACAGCCTGGGAGGACTAATGGAGGAGCGGATGGTGGTGGCGGGAGCGGGGATTCAGGTAAGTGTTTTTTTTTTATTATGTGTGGCACTGCAAGGGGGAGAGCACTACTGGGGGCACTAAAAGGGGGAGAGCACTACTGGGGCACAACAAGGTGGGACTACTACTGGGGGCACTGCATAGGGGGTACCACTACTGTGGGCACTATATAAGGGGCTTACTACTAGGGGCACTGCACAGGGAGGACCACTACCGGGGGCACTGTATAAGGGGCACTGCATAGGAGGATCACTACTGGAGGCCTGCATAAGGGGGTCCTCTCCTGGGGCACAGGGGGCACTGCATATGGGCACCACTACAGGGGGCTGCCCCTAATCTTTATTTTTACATCACATTAATTCCATATGGACCCGCCTCTTCCCTGGAACACTTGAGGGGAGGGGGGCGCCGTAGCACGCACGTGCTCCGGGCACCCTGGCTACATGCTACTCCTCTGCCAGGGCCACCTGCATGCATTTGCCCCCCAGGCTAAAAGTTGCCAGCCAGCCCCTGTATATGGTACATCTAAGGTTTAATTCCTTTGCATGGGTTGTTGCTGACATTTGGTGAAAATTTTATTACAATAGCTCCATCAAAAATATATTTACTGAGAAAAATGTTGATGTATTCAATACTTATTTTACCTGCCGTACACACACTGTGTATATCTACACATATACAGTGTGTGTTTGTATGTATATATATATATATATATAAGCACTAAGCCACGGCACTCACCATTCCTAGATTTGGGGTGCAACATGGTATGTGACCACATTGTTTAAACAGAAATCACAGGGGCTCTGCACTCACCGTAATAGCTAACAATAATAATATAATACACCTAATAAACAGTGGGGTTTTGGTTCATGAATTGATCAATGCATTTAAGCTTGCAGCCCCCATCACGGGACACCACTTTACTGCAAGTCCCTACTCTATTGCTCAGAATTATTATGTGTATTATCATTGTTAGTTGTTATGGTGAGTGCAGAGCCCCTGTGATTTATATATATATATATATTAGGGGTGTGCACCGGCCACTTTTCGTGTTTTGTGTTTTGGTTTTGGATCTGGATCTTTCTTCGTGTTTTGGATCTGGATTGGTTTTGCCAAAACCACCCTTCCGTGTTTTGGGTTCTGGGTTTTGTGTTTTGGATCTGTATTTTTTTTTAAAAAAGCATAAAAACAGCTAAAATCACAGAATTTGTAGGTTTTTCTGCTCCTATGCTATTATTAACCTCAATAACCTTAATTTCCACTCATTTCCAGTCTATTCTGAACACCTCACACCTCACAATAGTGTTTTTATGTCCAAAACGTTGCACCGAGGTAGCTGGATGACTATGCTAAGCGACACGAGTGGGCGGCACAAACACGTGACCCATCTAGGCGTGAAACTGCAGTGGCAGACAGGATGGCAGTTTGAAAAACTAGGCCCCAAACTGTACATAATGCAAAGAAAAAAAAGAGGTGCAAGATGGAATTGTCCTTGGGCCCTCCCACCCACCCTTATGTTGTATAAACAGGACATGCACACTTTAACAAACCAATCATTTCAGCGCCAGGGTCTGCCACACAACTGTGGCTGAAATGATTGGTTCGTTTGGGCCCCCACAAAACAAGCTGGCAATTAATGTGTCCCTGCACAAACTGGCTCTATGGAGGCAAGATGTCATCCTCATCCTCCTCATCCACCGATTCCTCACCCTCTTCAGTGTGTACATCCTCATCCTCACAAAGTATTAACTCGTCCCCACTTGAATCCACCACCACAGGTCCCTCTGTACCTTCTGGAGGCTGGTCTCCCTGGAAGAGCTGATAATTCATTTTGATGAACATCATCTTCTCCACATTCTGTGGAAGCAACCTCCTACGCCTTTCGCTGACAAGGTTCCCGGCTGCACTAAACACTCTTTCGGAGTACACACTGGAGGGGGGGCAACTCAGGTAAAATAGAGCCAGTTTGTACAGGGGCCTCCAAATTGCCTCTTTTTCCTGCCAGTACAGGTATGGACTGTCTGCCATGCCTACTTGGATGCTGTCACCGATGTAATCCTCCACCATTCTGTCAATGGTGACAGTATCATATGCAGTGACAGTAGACATGTCAGAAATTGTTGCCAGGTCCTTCAGTCCGGACCAGATGTCCAAACTTGGTCCTGCCTGCCCTGCATCACCGCCAGCGGGTTGCTTAGGATACCTAAGTTTTTTCCTGGCAGCCCCAGTTGCAGGAGAAAATGAAGAAGGAGCCGTTGACGTGTCACGTTCCGCTTCAGCTGACAGTGTGTTCACCAGCAGGTCTTTGCACCTCTGCAGGCTTGTGTCGGCCGGAAAGAGAGACACCACATAGGCTTTAAACCTAGGATCGAGCACGGTGGCCAAAACGTAGTGGTCTGATTTCAACAGATTGACCACCCTGGAATCCTGGCAAAGCGAATGAAGGGCTTCATCCACAAGTCCCACATGCCGAGCGGAATCGCTCCGTCTTAGCTCCTCCTTCACTTTCTCCAGCTGCTTCTGCAAAAGCCTGATGAGGGGAATGACCTGACTCAAGCTGGCAGTGTCTGAACTGACTTCACGTGTGGCAAGTTCGAAGGGCTGGAGAACCTTGCACAACACGGAAATCATTCTCCACTGCGCTTGAGTCAGGTGCATACCCCCTCCTTTGCCTATGTCATAGGTGGATGTATAGGCTTGTATGGCCTTTTGCTGCTCCTCCATCCTCTGAAGCATATAGAGGGTTGAGTTCCACCGCGTCACAACCTCTTGCTTCAGGTGATGGCGGGGCAGGTTCAAGAGTGTTTGCTGGCGCTCCAGTCTTCGGCACGCAGTCGCTGAATGGCGAAAGTGGTCAGAAATTTTTCGGGCCACCCAAAGCATCTCCTGCACGCCCCTGTCGCTTTTCAGAAAATTCTGCACCACCAAGTTTATTGTGTGAGCAAAACATGGGACGTGCTGGAATTTGCCCAGATGTAATGCCCGCACAATATTGGTGGCGTTGTCAGATATCACAAATCCCCAGGAGAGTCTAAGTGGGGTAAGCCACTGGGCGATGATTTCCCTCAGTTTCTCTAAGAGGTTGTCGGCGGTGTGCCTCTTACTGAAACCGGTGATACACAGCGTAGCCTGCCTTGTAACGAGCTGGCATTTCTGAGATGCTGCTACTGGTGACGCTGCTGCTGTTGCTGCGTAAGGTGATACATCTACCCAGTGGGCTGTCACAGTCATATAGTCCTTAGTCTGCCCTGTTCCACTTGTCCACATGTCCGTGGTTAAGTGGACATTGTGTACAACGGCATTTTTCAGGACACTGAGGACACTTTTTCTGACGTTTCTGTACAGTCTCGGTATCGCCTGCCTAGTGAAGTGGAATCTAGACGGGATTTGGAACCGGGGACACACTACCTCCATCAATTGTCTAAATCCCACTGCACTAATGGCGGATACCGGACGCACGTCTAACACCAACATAGCAGTCAAGGCCTCAGTTATACGTTTTGCTTCAGGATGACTGCTGTCGTACTTCATCCTCCTCGCTAAGGACTGTTGGAGGGTCAATTGTTTAGTAAAAGTAGTGGTGTTCCTACTTCCTCTCTGGGATGATGAACGACTCCCAGCAGCAGCAACAGCAGCAGCGGCAGCAGTAGGCGTAGCAATGCAGGATCCTCCGGAGGAATCCCGGATAGGAGAGTCAGTCATGCCAGTGACATGGCCTGCAGGACTACTTCCGATCCTAACTAAGGAGGAAATTGACGAGGAGGGAGTTGACGGTGTGGTTTGCAGGCGCTTGGATACAACAGGACAACGGGATTTAGGTGTCCCTGGACTGCTTACGGTCTTAGCCAAAGTTTCTGAACTTGACAGTAACTTTTTATGAACGCGCTGCAGGTGCCGTATAAGGGAGGATGTTCCTAGGTGGTTGACGTCCCTACCCCTACTTATTTCACCTTTACATATGGTACATATGGCAAGACAGTTGTCCGGATTTGGATAGAAATATTGCCAGACCAAAGAGGTGGAATGTTTGGTCTTCTGCCCAGGCATGACCGTGATGGGCTTTTTCATCCCACGGACAACAACTGTCTCCCCCGGAGCCTGATTTAAACAAACCACATCACCATCAGAATCCTCCTCGCCAACTTCCTCCTCAGCGCCAGCTACACCAGTATCCTCATCCTGTTGTACTTCAACAGTGACATCTTCAATTTGCATATCAGCAAGTGGACTGTGGGTGCTCCTTTCAGCACTTGCAGGGGGCGTGCAAATGGTGGAAAGAGCCACCTCTTCCCGTCCAGTGCTGGGAAGGTCAGGCATCGCAACCACCACCACACTTGGACTCTCCTTGGGGCTTTGTGATATCTTCTTAGAAAGCACAGTTCTTCGCTGTGCTTTTGCCAGCTTAACTCTTTTGATTTTTTTAGTGGGAGGAGGGCTTCCATCGTCATGTGAAGCTGAACCACTAGTCATGAACATACTAGGGATCGACCTTAGCCGTTCCTTGCCACTCCGTGTCGTAAATGGCATATTGGCAAGTTTACGTTTCTCTTCAGCTGATTTAAATGTCTTTTTCAAGGTCATTTTCCTGAACTTTGCCATTTGGGATTGTATGTGCCCTCTACTATGACATTGGGCATCGGCCTTGGCAGACGACGTTGATGGCATGTTATCGTCTATGTCATGACTAGTGGCAGCAGCTTCAGCACTAGGAGGAAGTGGTTCTTGATCTTTCTCTATTTTATTTTTATCGGAGAAAGTTTGGTCCTCCATTTATGTTATATCGATTTGATATATACGTGCGGCTAAACACAGAAAATAATTTTTTTTTGGGTTTGGACTGGAGTGTACTTTGTGGGTTACAGCACCCTTTAACGGTCAAGCCAGCCGGCCCTTTACTTATGACACAGGCGCACGCTTGGCACTACTTTGTTGATGCACGTGCGGCTACTGCGCACACAATTCACAAACACAGAAAATAATTTTTTTTTGGTTTGGACTGGAGTGTACTTTCGGGGGTTACAGCACCCTTAACGGTCAAGCCAGTCGGCCCTTTACTTATGACACAGGCGCACGCTTGGCACTACTTTGTTGATGCACGTGCGGCTACTGCGCACACAATTCACAAACACAGAAAATAATTTTTTTTTTGGTTTGGACTGGAGTGTACTTTCGGGGGTTACAGAACCCTTAACGGTCAAGCCAGCCGGCCCTTTACTTATGACACAGGCGCACGCTTGGCACTACTTTGTTGATGCACGTGCGGCTACTGCGCACACAATTCACAAACACAGAAAATAATTTTTTTTTGGTTTGGACTGGAGTGTACTTTCGGGGGTTACAGCACCCTTTAACGGTCAAGCCAGCCGGCCCTTTACTTATGACACAGGCGCACGCTTGGCACTACTTTGTTGATGCACGTGCGGCTACTGCGCACACAATTCACAAACACAGAAAATAATTTTTTTTTTGGTTTGGACTGGAGTGTACTTTGGGGGTTACAGCACCCTTTAACGGTCAAGCCAGCCGGCCCTTTACTTATGACACAGGCGCACGCTTGGCACTACTTTGTTGATGCACGTGCGGCTACTGCGCACACAATTCACAAACACAGAAAATAATTTTTTTTTTGGTTTGGACTGGAGTGTACTTTCGGGGGTTACAGCACCCTTAACGGTCAAGCCAGCCGGCCCTTTACTTATGACACAGGCGCACGCTTGGCACTACTTTGTTGATGCACGTGCGGCTACTGCGCACACAATTCACAAACACAGAAAATAATTTTTTTTTGGTTTGGACTGGAGTGTACTTTCGGGGGTTACAGCACCCTTTAACGGTCAAGCCAGCCGGCCCTTTACTTATGACACAGGCGCACGCTTGGCACTACTTTGTTGATGCACGTGCGGCTACTGCGCACACAATTCACAAACACAGAAAATAATTTTTTTTTTGGTTTGGACTGGAGTGTACTTTCGGGGGTTACAGCACCCTTAACGGTCAAGCCAGCCGGCCCTTTACTTATGACACAGGCGCACGCTTGGCACTACTTTGTTGATGCACGTGCGGCTACTGCGCACACAATTCACAAACACAGAAAATAATTTTTTTTTGGTTTGGACTGGAGTGTACTTTCGGGGGTTACAGCACCCTTTAACGGTCAAGCCAGCCGGCCCTTTACTTATGACACAGGCGCACGCTTGGCACTACTTTGTTGATGCACGTGCGGCTACTGCGCACACAATTCAAAAACACAGAAAATAATTTTTTTTTTGGTTTGGACTGGAGTGTACTTTGGGGGTTACAGCACCCTTTAACGGTCAAGCCAGCCGGCCCTTTACTTATGACACAGGCGCACGCTTGGCACTACTTTGTTGATGCACGTGCGGCTACTGCGCACACAATTCACAAACACAGAAAATAATTTTTTTTTTGGTTTGGACTGGAGTGTACTTTCGGGGGTTACAGCACCCTTAACGGTCAAGCCAGCCGGCCCTTTACTTATGACACAGGCGCACGCTTGGCACTACTTTGTTGATGCACGTGCGGCTACTGCGCACACAATTCACAAACACAGAAAATAATTTTTTTTTTGGTTTGGACTGGAGTGTACTTTCGGGGGTTACAGCACCCTTAACGGTCAAGCCAGCCGGCCCTTTACTTATGACACAGGCGCACGCTTGGCACTACTTTGTTGATGCACGTGCGGCTACTGCGCACACAATTCACAAACACAGAAAATAATTTTTTTTTGGTTTGGACTGGAGTGTACTTTCGGGGGTTACAGCACCCTTAACGGTCAAGCCAGCCGGCCCTTTACTTATGACACAGGCGCACGCTTGGCACTACTTTGTTGATGCACGTGCGGCTACTGCGCACACAATTCACAAACACAGAAAATAATTTTTTTTTTGGTTTGGACTGGAGTGTACTTTCGGGGGTTACAGCACCCTTAACGGTCAAGCCAGCCGGCCCTTTACTTATGACACAGGTGCACGCTTGGCACTACTTTGTTGATGCACGTGCGGCTACTGCGCACACAATTCACAAACACAGAAAATAATTTTTTTTTTGGTTTGGACTGGAGTGTACTTTCGGGGGTTACAGCACCCTTTAACGGTCAAGCCAGCCGGCCCTTTACTTATGACACAGGCGCACGCTTGGCACTACTTTGTTGATGCACGTGCGGCTACTGCGCACACAATTCACAAACACAGAAAATAATTTTTTTTTTGGTTTGGACTGGAGTGTACTTTCGGGGGTTACAGCACCCTTTAACGGTCAAGCCAGCCGGCCCTTTACTTATGACACAGGCGCACGCTTGGCACTACTTTGTTGATGCACGTGCGGCTACTGCGCACACAATTCACAAACACAGAAAATATATTATTTTTTTAGCACTTGGGGGGAGCACCCCTGATGGACAGAGCACCCCCTGGACAACACTACAGCACTCCTTTAGGACTGGGACACTGCACAGGACTTTGGAGTGGACACAGCCCCTATGGAGAACTGACTGCACAACACAGTCCAGCCAGCCCCTATGGACTTTGAAGTAGTGGACACAGCCCCTATTAACAACAGCAGCACAGCACAACACAGCCAGCCCCTATGGACTTTGAAGTAGTGGACAACAGCAGCACTACACTACACTACACTACACTACACTACACAGCCCTAACTCCCACCCTCCCTCTTCACTGTCCACAGCCGAGTGAGAAAATGGCGCCGACGCGGGTACCTTATATAGGATCCAAAACCCGCGAGACTCGGAAGGCGGGATGATGATGTTTTGCCTCGATTTCAGATCCGAGTCAGGCGGGAAAAGTCGAGCCTGACTCGGATCGGACTCGGATCGGGGGGGCTCGGGGGGGTTCGGATTTCAGAAATCCGAACCCGCTCACCCCTAATATATATATATACGATTCTGCAAAGTGTGGCACTCCACGCAATAAACACACAGGATACGGCTTGTAGAAAACGGTTAACGTTTCAATGCATCAGCATTTTCGTCAGAACAAATTCGCAGTGTAAAAACATACCTTTATATACATAAGCATAATCACCCAGTGATAATCAGCATGCTTGCTAAGGCGCGACCACACGCCCAAACTCCAGCAGCTCCCTAATGACGTCATCACGTCGCTCCATGAGTGACACATTCCCATAACCATAGTAACACAGTAACAAAATACACAGACTAAACATACAACAAACAAACAACGCTGCACCATACATTTTGCAATGATGTTAACAACATTAAGTGCATTAGCACCCAATAAAGTATATACACTCAGGTGTATATACAGCGCGGTCAGGTGCCTCTCCCAAAGAAAATACTAAGGGTGAAATGGATGGCACTCTTAACCGTTAAGGCTGTGCTGCCAGTGTCTTTATTTCATGTGTGTATGTCAGAGTATATAAAACTTTGCTTTTCAGGGAGTCTCTAGTTGTGATGGCACTACAAGTATCAGCACGTCCAGTTGACAAGGTGTGCTGTGACTTGTAGTCTCATCATAGCTGGACAGGAAGTCAGTGGCAATACCCATAGGACCCTCCAGACCTCTTACCTTTCAATGTAAGCTCCAGCTGATCTGGGTTACCAGGGGAAGCTGCCGGTCATCTGTGTCAATGGAGCTGCCACAGGGATCACTGTATGCTGCTGACGGTGATGGCAGTCAGACCGCGCGGGACAGCTGAGAAGGGGAGCGGAAAGGGAGGTGCCTTGCTCCCTCCCCTGACGACTGCCCCCAACTAAATCTGCCATTATGGTCACGTGTCACGGTGAATGATCTGCCCCTTACGTTGCCTGCTGCCCGAGTAAGCGGAATGCGGAGATGTGAAACCGGAATGAGGGTAATCACAGATTAACTGGTAAGGGGTGGTCCTGTGCACACCTGCACCACCTCTTGGCTTTGCCTATGGAGCCTAAACCTAACCTCCCCTCCCCAGCACACTAAACCTAACCCTCCCCCTAGTGCCTAACCCCTAACCAGGAGAATATTTAGGAGGAGGCCCGTGTTCACTCCGTCTGGGGTCCCCTCCTCTCTCTCCGGCAGCCGCAGTACACTGACAGGTTCAGTAGATTCCAGGCACTAGTCTGGCTGCTGCACCATTTTCCCGGTGACTTCCCTACTATGCTTGTCCAGAACTCCACGACGGCCATTTTCCAGGCATTCTGTGTAGCGCCTCTCAAGCCGACGTGGGACTTGGGAGAGGTACTGTATGTATTAGAAAGTGTGGGTGCAGGGTGTGCAGTGCGGGCCCCTCTGGACCCAGGCACACATTGCACCCATTATAGATAAGCCCCTGCCCCTAACCCTGCTACTTACCTTCGGTATTCCAGCAGTCGGTATCCTGGCGCTGGGATTCTGACAGATGTTGGGATTCTGGCACTGGCATTCTGAGTGCTGGAATCCCTGCGGTTGGGATAATGACTGCATTCCGAAACAAGTCCTTGTAATGGATAAAAATAGATAAAAAACATTGATGCATTTCAGTACATTAGTGTACTGTCCTTAAAAGTATTTCATATACTGTAGTGCCGTAACAGGGCCTTAATACACCCTGTACCTTTCCCAACCCCTTTGCGCATAATGTTGCGCATAAGGGGCGGGCCCAGCCAGCACCCGGAAGCGTGCAGTGCCACAGAGTGTATAGAAGACACTCCGTGCAGCTGTATACATAGCAGAGTGCCTGCCTGTAGCGCCTTGTAGTGTTAATGCTAGCCAGAATCAAGGGTCGCTCTTTGAAGCTGCACCAATAAGACACCCCTAGTTATGGCCCTGGCGCTTACATATTATAGCGCTTTATACAAAATATTTAGTACACACTTGCCAACTCTCCCTGATTGTCAGGGAGATTCCCTGAAATGGTAGCAATCTTCCTGAAGAGTCCAGCAATCTCTCTGATTGCACCTTACCCCCATTGTGAAGCTATTATATAAAAAAAAAAAACACAGATATATACTGTGCATTCAATAAGGATAATTTGTATAATTGCCCAGCTTGGTTATAAGGCACAATAATCCCTATGCCTACGTGCATTTTCTGAAAAGTATCAGTGTGTTTTCATCAACAAGTGGATCTTACTAACTGCTTTGGAGCTCATTTACATTTGGATGTAAATAAATTTTATGACACGTCTCTCAGATGTAGCAGTACATGCCCACTTGACCACCGCGCTCATAGGTGTTGTTTTCACAATCTCCCTGAAATGCCTTTTCAAAAGTAGGCAAGAATGATTTAGTAGTCATTCACATGAGTTCCTAACCCAGTAGTGCTTACAATCTATATTCCCTACTGCACAGACACATACACTATTAATACAGGTTGAGTCTCCCATATCCAAAATGCTTGGGACCAGGGGTATTTTGGATAACAGAATATTCCGTATTTTGGAATAATTGCATATCATAATGAAATATCTTGGGAATGGGACCCCAATATACACACAGAATGCATATATGTGTTATATGCACCTTATACACATAGCCTGCAGGTAATTTTATACAATATTTTCAATAATTTTGTGGCTCAAGCAAAGTTTGTGTACATACATGAAATAAATTTATGTTTCATTTACACCCTATACACACAGCCTGAAGGTAATTTTATACCATATTTTTAATAATTTGTGCCTTAGACAAAGTTTGTGTACATTGAACCATCAAAAATCAAAGGTTTTATTATCTCAGTCATGCCAAAATTATTCCGTAATTCGGAATATTCCGTATTTCGGAATATTTGGATATGGGAGACTCAACCTGTATTGTTGTTGTTTTTTTTTGGGGGGGGGGCAGAAGATAGTTATCCTACTAGTATATTAATTCTGTCAGCTAAATATGCTACAATCATTCACATTTATCTATCATTTTACATAATATTTTAGAAAACTTCTTTAATTTCTTAATTAAACTTGCCCCATAGGATGTCTATCGCCTTTGTACAGATCTTGGATTTCTACAATTCCTGCCGAAAGGGAGTTTTTACAATTCCACAGACTGCATATAAATACAGTAGATGGTTAGTCTTTCATTGTTACTCTCATATCTGAGAGAGGATGTATTGACTATGACTTGCACTAATTTATTTCTCTTATGTGCCTAATCAATCACTAAGAACATAAATCAAGTTACCTGGGTATTGTTAAATCACAGGATCATATAAATCAATTTTTCACTTACAGGAAACATAGGCTTTCAGTTAGTGGGTGACTTGTTACATAGGAGGAATGTGCCTTTGTTGGTCCGTAAGAATATATTGTCTCCAATGTGAAGCCAAGACTAATATTTTGTCTCTACAGGAAAACTGAAATATATTCCCCATAACCTTTAATTACTCAGTAACTTAATAAGTAGCTTTACAAGTGATATGAAATCATCTGCACTATTAAGCTTTTCTAGAGGATGATGAATGTTGTGTTATACACATCCATAATTATTGTAAAGATTCAATATTAGTACATTTGTAATTAGTGTCCCTCCAGGGCACCTTCTTGCCACTGTGTAAACATAGAAACATAGAATTTGATGGCAGATAAGAACCACTTGGCCCATCTAGTCTGCCCCATTTTTAAACATACTGTATTGTTACTTCAACCCTTATTGATTCTTACTTCTTCTGAAGGATATCCTTATGTCTATCCCATGCATGTTTAAATTGCTCTACTGTCTTAGCCTCTACCACCTCTGATGGGAGGCTATTCCACTTGTCCACTACCCTATCTGTGAAGTAATTTTTCCTAAAATTACCCCTGAACCTACCTCCCTCCAGTTTCAGAAAATGTCCTCTTGTTCTAATACTTCTCTTTCTTTGAAGAATGTCTCCTTCCTTTACCTTGTTAAAACTCTTTATATATTTGAACGTTTCTATCATGTCCCCCCTTTCCCTTCTCTGCTCCAGACTATACATATTAAGATCTTTTAGCCTTTCCTGGTACGTTTTGTGGTGTAGACCTTGCACCATTTTAGTTGCCCTTCTTTGTACAGTTTCTAATGTATTAATATCCTTCTGGAGATATGGCCTCCTGAACTGAACACAGTATTCGAGATGAGGACGAACCAATGACCAATACAGTGGTATTATCACTTCTTTCTGCTACTTACTCCTCTCCCTATGCAACCAAGCATCTGACTTGCCTTCCTCAGTGCTTTGTTACAATGTTTGCTTGCCTGTAAGTCACCTGAAATAGTGACTCCTAGATCCCTTTCCTCTTCAGTAGTTTCCAGTATAGTGCCATTAATACTACATTTAGCCTTTTGATTTTTGAGACCCAAGTGCATGATCTTGCATTTTTTTTTGCATTAAACGGTAGTTGCCACGTTCTTGACCATTCCTCTAGTCTACCTAGATCATCAATCATTTGTTTTACCCCTCCTGGTGTGCCTACCCTGTTGCATACCTTTGTGTCATCTGCAAAAAGGCATAGTTTCCCTTCAATACCATTTGCAATGTTACAAATAAAGATATTAAAAAGCACTGGTCCAAGTACAGATACCTGAGGTACTCCACTGGTAACATTTCCCTCTTGAGACTGCACTCCGTTTACTACAACTCTCTGTTTCCTATCCTGCAGCCATGATCTTATCTATTCAACTATCTTTGTATTCAATCCCATGCTTTCCAGTTAATTTAACAGTCTGCAATGTGGAACAGTGTCAAAAGCCTTACTAAAGTCTAGATAAGCTATATCTATGGCCTCCCTTTTTTATCTATTTCCTTAGTCACCCAGTCAAAAAAGTCAATAAGATTTGTTTGACATGATCTCCCCCCAGTAAATCCATGCCGGATTTGACTCTTTCTTTTAAGAGTGTTTCCATCAATTTCCCTACTACTGATGTAAGGCTCACTGTTGGGTAGTTGCTTGCCTTTTCCTTGCTTCCACTTTTGTGCAGTGGGACAACGTTTGCTTTTTTCCAGTCCTCTGGAATTACTCCAGTAGCTAGTGACTGGTTGAATAATTCTGTTAATGGTGTTACCAGCACCCCTTTAAGCTCATTTAGTATCCTTGGATGTATCCCATCAGGCCCCATTGATTTATCCACTTTCAGAATTTGAGAGTTCTGTTAGGATCTTCTCCTCTGTAACTGTGCTTGTTCCTACCTCATTTTTCTGATTACACCTGCAACTTAACTGTGGCCCCTTGCCCTCTCTCTCAGTAGTGAATACTGAACAAAAATAATTATTAAGATGACCAGCTATTACACTGTCTCCCTCAACAAGACTCCCTCTTTCTGTCTTTTTATTCCACCTTTCGTTTTTCTCCTTTCTCTTATATACTTAAAAAAAAGCTTTGCCCCCTTTGTAGATTGACATGGTGGGAGACGGACGTCTTCTACTTAGCTCATGAGAGACCCAGTGTTCTACCTGTATCAAACACTGTTCCAGCATCCTGCACTGCTACCCACAAGTGTCATACATGCACTAGCTGGTGAGCTGTATGAAGCCCTGCTCCACTCCATTACTAGTGTGTATTTAATACCCTTTTCCACTGCCAGCAATAACGCGAGTTATTGCACCTGAGTGCGCTGTGTGAAATGGCCTGGTTGAAATAAGCCATTTCAAGTGACCCGGCATTTCAACCCTGGTCACGAGAAGGGTTGAAGCAGTGTGAACGGGTAACCCGGGTTGATGTGACCCAAGTCCCGTTCTCTGCATAGGAAGAGCTGGCACTTGGAGATGAGATCATGATCGTGATGCTGAGCCCGTCATCGACCTGGCATTAATTCCAGGTCGGACCGCCTGTCTGTATAGGGTATCACCTGGGTTGCACCTGGGATGGACGCGTAAACATAATTCCGGATGCAACCTGGCGATCTAATGGAAAAGAGGTATAACAGTGGCATGGCTGTACCTGCTACTGACATATCAATAAACCAACAACACCGGTTAAGTACAAGGGCTGTTCATAATTTGAGTCATCAGCTGGTGTGTGCCTAACAACTCTGCAAATTACAACAAATAGCAACACACACATCATTTCAAACAGAATTAACATTGTCTCATTTAAGAGCTTGTAAACTATTTACTATATTATAGTGTTTCTACTTTTTACAGAAATGCTAAATTTTGGAATATATTTGTTATTTATATACATTTTATTAAAGGCATCAAACAGTACAAAGGTAATGTAGAGTAAAACAGGCAATGCTCCTCCTCAGAGGATGCAGAGAACAAAAGCGTAGAAAAAAATATTGCTTGTTGGACAAAGGGGAGTGATAATGCCCACATACAAAAGCATTTTACCTTCAAAATTATGCGGAAAATAAGAAACCACCAATACAGAATGCCTAATGATTTGTAACTATATATGGTGAACAAGGAGAAGAACAGGGAAGAAGAGGGGGGAAAGGTTACCTATGAAGCAACATACACCAGCAGTACTGTGAACTTGGGAAGCATGGACTTAAAGGAGTATTTTGGGGAGAATCCAGGGAACCCAAGTATTGTGGAACAATAGTCCCCAAGTATGCTATTCATAAACAAACCAGATTTTATTCCTAAAAGCTTTCCTCTAAGGAGGATACTAAAATTTCCATGCCTCAGCAAGGAAGCAGGTGGCTTCACCAGTGACAGATCTACATTTTTTGGGCCTTGAAGCTTGAACTATTATGAACTATTATGGGGGCCCCTTTGCATCCAGCAACAATAGGGCAACATCCAACAAGGTCCAAAAGGCCTTGCTGCCTTTGCAAGGACCATGAGGCCCAACTGGCGGAGACGTAGAAACTCCCCAGAGAGTGAGATACTGTGAAGATAGATATATGTAGAAACCCCCCAGAGAGTGAGATACTGTAGATGATAGATAGATGTAGAAACCCTCCAGAGAGTGAGACACTGTAGATAGATAGTTATTGAAACCCCCCAGAGAGTCTGTAGATAGATAATAGGTAGATGTAGAACCCAGCCCCCCCAGAGACAAGAGACTGTAGATAGATAGATGTAGAAACCCCCCCAGAGAGAGACTGTAGATAGCTCACATACAAAACGAAAAACTGACTTCCTCTGTAGGATCCCACCTCTGAGCTGCATTCCATCCCTCAGTCAGCTCAGCTTTAAGTTTGTGGTTAGCACTGCAGGGCAGGCTTCTAGCAGATGGGACAGCACAAATAGAGATGGGAGCACCTAGTGGCACCTGGCAGTGCTGTAGTCAAAAGTGACACAGACAGCAGCTCTCTATTCTGCGTTCGGCTGGTTCATAAGAGCCATCCTCTGGTTGGAGCTGTAGATAGCATGTCTGCGGGCCAGTACTGACCAGGGGGGGGTACTGGGTACGCGGAAATTCCCCCTACATGCACTACTGTAGAGCATATTCTAAGGTCAATATTAAGCACTTCAACCCATTGGCTTATGATTCTTTCACTAAAATAACCTTATTTTAATAACAGAAGCAAACTTAAAAACTCCATTGATTTTGTTGCAAAATTCACTCATTAAAAAAAAATGACTTCAGGGCCCCTCTGGGTTAGGGGCCCTGAAGCTTAAGCTTCATTAGTTTGACAGTAGATCCGCCTCTGGGCTACACTCGCACAAGTTTATTGACATGTTTGGTGGTATCCAAAAGAGGAAGTGTTGATAAAAAATAATGAACTGAGATGGATTCAATTTAAAATATGAAAGTGAGTAAAAGTAATTTACTGAATTAACACAGGAGTGATGTTCAGCGCCATCGTAACAGCATTGTAGACCTTTGGCAAAGCACTAGGGCCTATACCCACCCATTCATGGGAATGAATAATGTAATTGGTAAATAAAATTAAACCTTTACATTTGTTGGTACTTTCAACAAAATCAATGATCAAACATAAAAAAACATGATGTAAAGTCGAGGATTAATCAACAGAAACTTTTGAATATTATAAGCCTTGAAAATCACAAACATTTCAACATATACATGATAACTGCAGCTAAAACATATACTGTACAAATACATACAGTCACACACATACATACAGGATGCAGACAGAATACTGACCGCTGGGATTCTGGCGGTAAGAATGCCGACGCCGGCATACTGACCACCGATATCCCCAAAGGTAAGTACTGGGATTAGAGTTAAGCACTAGGGGGAGGCTTAGGGTTAGGCTGCGGAGGGGGGGGTTAGGTTTAGGCACTAGGAGGGAGGAGGGTTAAGGGTAGGGTTAGGGGCTAGGTTAGGCTTACTTACCTAGGGACATCGGCATTCTAACCTGGTCGGGATCCCAGTGTCGGGATTCTGACCGCCAGGATCCTGAGTGCTGGCATCCCGTACCCAACCCCGTACATACATACAGTCACATGCAGTCATACACAAACATATATACAGTCATACACATACATACAGTTACACATCCACCTACAGTATACGCATACATGTATACAGAGACATATCTATATAATAAGTGAGAAAGCTTGTCCGTCTGACTGATGGTCCTTTATGCACAGCCAGAGTTTAGGACCTAGATCCACCAAATTTGGCAGAGTGGTGTAGTTTGACCAGGATTAGGTTTTTGCCTAGGTTTTAACTTCATCGGGGCCACACACTGTCACACAATCCCTAAAAATGGGGACACTTTAAATTACACAGGTTCCAGGGCTGGCTCAAGTGGAAATTGGCAGTCTTTGAAAAAGCTCCCAGAAAAAGGAGCAAAACCGGTTAGAGCAATATCATGCTGCTATAATGCTTCCTGCTTTGCCTCTTTACCGAGGTGAAGCAGGAAGCACAAGTCTCATTGGCTGGAGCGGGGGAGTGATAACTCCCCCCTCCGGCGATTTCCCACTAGAGCCCACAGCACATCAGCCTAGTGCTGGCTCCACTGAGCATGCGCTGGATCTCGCAAGCATCCCTGGAGCCGGCAGCCCCCTGCAGCAGGGACAACGCTGTCCCTGCTGTGGAGATAGGGCATCGCCAAGCTCTAGCTGTCGATATTGATAGCTGCAGCTGCCAGAACGGTCAGGTGAACTGTCCGTTCATGCATTGCCCTGGGGTTGGGGTTGGGCTCAGGCTGGCCAGGTGGGCTTGCTGCTCTGCACGCCCGTTAAGAAGACAGAAGAAAAAGTGGAGGAGCAAGTAAGTAAAAAAAAGGGGGGCACAGACACAAGGTTTATAATACACCATAAGTGAACGGTGCGGGGAACAAACGATTGTATACAGGGGAGGGGGGGGAATATAAAATTTACATGTCATGGGGTGGATGGACAGACAAATCATTAAAATAAAAAAAAATAAAAAAATATATATATATATCTCCCAACATTTGTCCAAAAGCAGTTGGGACATCTGCGCGCCGGAGGTGTGCGTTCCCAAAAAAGGGGCGTGGCCTACACATAAATGGGGCGTGGCCTAGCGGCACGCCCCATTTACTTCGCTAAGGGGCGTGCCCAGCATCTCCGAGATGCTGGGCTGCCCCCGGGCTTCCTCCATGTACTGTGAATAGATGCTGTGCGCATGCGCACAGCATCTATTCTCGCTCTCTATACACGCTGCTCTGCTATGCAGAGCTGGTATACAGGGCCGGATTATAGGCGGGGCGAAGGGGGCGGTCGTCCCGGGGCCCCCACACATTGACAAACTTCCCCAAGTGCATTTATAGTGAAATTGCTGCTGATCATGTGCGCAGGCTAGCGGAGGCTATAGCGGCTACCGCTAGTTAACTTGGGCGGGCGGCTATATTCGGCGGCTCAGCTGTTTGTTACAGCGGCCACCGAGGAACTTCAGCACAGTCGGGGTCTCGCGAGATGATGTCATCCCGCGAGACAGTGACTGTGATGCTGCTGCTGCCGCTCTGCGACGTGAGTGAGACGCCCAAGGCGCACTCACTGTCGCTCCTCGAAGGCTGTGAAGTCAGCCGCTGCCAGCCTGCTGTATAGTTTATATTATAGTGCTTTGCATTCTCAGTGTGTTGGATCCCCTGGCTGCCTGCCCTGTGACCCAGAGAGGCAGGTAGTACTCAGGTTCCCCGTCCCACTCTATCAACAAGCAGCCCCAAGTTCAATTGTTTATTATGTATATATATATATATGTGTATATATATATATATATATATATGTATATATATAAATGAGCTATTATAAATATATATATATATATATATATATATATATATATAGCGACATGTGTATATATATATTTTGATAATTTTATTGATAGGGGCCCCCTCAAGTTTGTTGCCCAGGGGCCCCCACATACCTTAATCCGGCCCTGCTGGTATATGCTTTCCCCAACTGTCCCCCCACTGTGGGACACTGCGGCCCGAGGGCAGGACAGTCCCATAAAAACGGGACTGTCCCACTAAATTCAGGACAGTTGGGAGGTATGTATATATGAATGAGTGGGAGGTAAGAGAAATAAAAATATATTACACATACTGTATTAAGTCATTTTATTGTGTACATTAAATAATACCACCTGGCATGTAATAGAGTCCTAATGAGTGCTAGTGAGGGTGATAGTCTGAGCATTAGCACATAACAGTGTAACATCCCCTCCCACCCTACACACAGTAGTTATTTGAAGTTCATCTTTAAAGAAGAAAGAAACCCCACCACCTGATGTGTCTCAGCTCAGTCGAAAGACAGTTGATTTGTCCTCCCACCACCAGGAATGGTAAGTCAGACTTCCATATATATTGTGTGTGTATATATAAACTATTGTTGCAGGTCAGGAGATAGGGGGTAGGTGTGTGTATGTTAGGGAAGGGGATGCCCACTGCCTATCACAGTCACCCTCTGCCTCTCCCCGTCACTCTCTGCCTTCCCCTAGTCACCCACTGCTTCTCCCTGGTACTCTGTGCCTTCCGTTGTCACTCTTTGCCTCTCCCTATCACCTAGTGCCTCTTCCTGCCAATCTCTGCTTTTCCACTGTCACCCACTGTCTCCCCAGTAATTGCCTTTCCCTCTCCACCAAGTCACTAGCTATTGTGTAGTTGTTTATTTTCTATTCTGTTCCCTCACCTTCTCCTGTCTCCATCTGTTCTTCCCAATTTCCTTCTGTCTCACCATGTTCTTCCCCTTTTCATCCTGTCCCCCTTTCCTCCTGTTTCCCTCAGTCCATCCCTCTTTCCCTCTGTCCGTCCCCCTTTCCTGCCGTCTCGCCCTTTTTTCCCCTTTCCTCCTGTCTCCCTCTGATCGTCCCCCTTTCCTCTGAATATATAAATGTACAGTATATAATGTGATCTAGTAATAACTACTGTAATAACTGCATACTGTATGTTACAGTAGGTGCCACTGGAGCAAGATGCACACATCACTCTACTGTGTGTATATATATATATATATATATACACACACATTTGTATGTGTATCTTGCTCCTGCAAAACATACTGTGATTTACTGTATGCATAGGATTGTTTTAGGGAGGGGAGGCCCCAAACCGGTATCTTGCCTACGGCCTCATGAGGTCTAATTCTGCCTCTGCTTAGCATGAGTGTATATGAGTGGTCCCCGCTCATCAATTGATTCATCCAATATTATCCCGGACTCGCATACTTTTCTACGCAGCTCTACAGTTCTGCGAACAAGAATCTGAGTCCGCCGGTACCGAAAGTGCGACATACGGCTGCACTTACTCACACTGCGAGGGGATTCATGGCTTTTTGGAATGAGCCCATAGAGATCATTTAGGAAACTAGACAGTAGATAATTGTTGACTATCAAAACCCCCTGTGCAGTACTTAAGTATGCATATTTCATTATTACCCGGCATTGAAGAACTGTGAGTATTCCACCTACAGGAAGGATTTTCTGGCAAGTACTTTATAGTCACTGTAATAGTTAACAAATCCTAAATGTTGATTAAAGGTAGCAACCAACTGCGAAATTCAGTTTTAGATAGTAACATGCACTATGCATTTTTCCAAACATGAAACTAAAATTAAATTGAATAAAGAAATTCTAGATGCTTGTTATGGAATATGGAAAAAGATTACAGATACTCCAACAAACAGGGCTATTTGCATAATGGTTCCATCTGCCTCTGTAATTCTATATTGTAACATATAGCTGAAATATTAGGATTATTTGATGTGGAACAATTTGTGTGTGTTACATATTACAAGCCTGATTGATTGTCACACTGAAACATTATATATTAAATCTACCCATTAATAACAAACAAAGCATAAAATAAATTCTCTGAAGCTATACAATTACTAATCAGGCTGCAATGTACCATAATTAGCTTCCACTCGTTTGAATGCACCAGATAAATTGAATAATTGCATGTGAATGTGAAAGTAATGACATGTTTGTTTTAACTAATGATGTATTTACTTGCAGCTAATGAAAGAGTTTCCCCTGCTCAGCATGGTAAATATCCATGAAAACCTGCTGGAGGCATTGCTGGAATTACAGGCATATGCGGATGTCCAGACTGTGCTGGCTAAATATGACGGTGAGCTGAACTTACACAATACCCATGGTGATAGACTAATGGAGCATACACACGGTCAGAATTGTCAGATCTATCAGATGAACGATTTTACCAACGATTTGAACGATTTTTGACTGCATTAAAATGAATGAAAAATCGTCCAAGTCTGACTGCAAACACATCAGATGTCAGATATCGTTGTCTGACCATCGGGAACGCACATCGTTCAAATCGTTCATCTGACAGATCTGACAGATATGTCAGATATGTCAGATTTTCCTTCAGATATGAACGACTGATTTTTTAAATCGTTATCGTTCAGATCTGAAGGAAAAATCTGACCGTGTGTATGCACCACACACAACGATTTTGTTACCAACGATTTTATGAACAATTTTATGAACGATTTTCTGTCAGATTATCTGTCAGATTTTTTAAAGTGTAATGAACAATTTTTTTGAACTACAAACGATTTTTGCATTTTCCCTTAATGAAAATAGTTGAGTTGTTTCAAACGATTATTGTTAAATGATATCATTTAACGATAATCGTTCAAAAAATCGTTATGTGTATGCAGCTTTAGGGCTGATTCAGAGGTGGATGCTTTTAGCATCGCTGTTGCGTCTTTGGATGTTTGTGTGATCTGCTGCTGCCCCTTAGGATGCATTCTTCATATCACATGCATGAACATCAGCCATCATATTACCCTAAGGTTACTCAGGATGGCCGGTGTTTTCATGCAGTCGGGGTGAGTGAAGCTGCGTCGGAAGACGCAGACACTGGCCACGGCACGGCCATAAAATGGGGCCAACACGCCTCCATTTTCTGGGACGCTAGCCATCGCTGCCCCTTCACCGCCCCAAAACCGTATGCAGCTTACAAGGCACAGTAAAAGATCTCATACGCTCATTGGCACATGCGCAGTACAGCTCCTGCGTATGCGCTGATTGCCCACCATCAGATAATCAGGCCCTTAGGGCTCCTTTTACTAACGAGTTTGAGCACATTTTAAACTTGTTACATGTATTAGAGGAATCTGGTATTTATGAATGTAAACAGCGCTGGTTTGTAGCTTCCTCCCAGCGTTTTTTTTTCATACCCTAATTCAAAATGTATTCAGACTTATATTTAACAACGAGCGGTAATTTGAAGTTACCGCTCATTGCCTTAGTTTGATTTATCCGCCCTGTAGCTGCTGTTATCTAGCACTATGGTCCCAGCTTGAGGATGCAGCATCTGGGTCCTTGCCCACAATTCACTGCCGCAGCTCCTTTTCCGCCCCTTCCCTGCTATTCTCTGCCCCTTTAATCCCACTTTCCACCTCCTAGTCACCGCCCCCTCCCTGATTTTCATCTTTTATTTATTTTTAATACATTTTTAGTGATGTTTTTTATGGGTCCTATGAACTCTGTGCCTTCCATTGTACAGAGCATGGGGCGGCTTCTCTCTCCCCAGTGCACAGCTGATGGTAAATGGTGGTACCCGTTTCCTCTCTTCAACCCTTCCGTATCAGCTGGCAGACCCCTCCTTCTTCCCTCACGCAAAAGCAGCTGTGGCACCCCCTTCCTCCCTCCCTCCTGCAGCAGCAGCAGCTGGCACCTCCACCCCCCTCCACCCTCCTGCATCAGCTCAGTCGCTCCTTCCCCATGAGGAAGCAGCAGCAGCCTCCCTCCCTTGCCCATCACACAGCAGTGTGTGCTAGCTTGGGATTGGAGGTTGCTGCCGGGCTAGAGTGGAGCCAGCCAGGAAGATACACTGCACATGAGCCAAAATCAAGAAGAAAATAAAAACTTTGTTTGTTAGCGCTGCTGATATAAGAAAAACAGCGCTGACAGGTTCAATAACATTAGCGCTCGCCACCAACAAGAACACGAATTCAAATAAAAAAATGGAAAAAAAATATGGCGAGCAGGAAAGTAAAATATCACTACACCCTAAACTCGATAGTAAATGGAGCCCTTAAGCTGGCCACACACTAGACCAACTTACATCCAACCAGCCAACTTATTGATTGGTTGGAATGAAAATCTGGTAAGGAATGAAAGCAAATGACAATCAGCAATTTGCTCCCAAATGCCAGAAAATGAACAAAAACTGTTGTTTGAACCATTTGTTTAGATCAAACATTTAACAAACTTGTCTGACGACCATTTTCATCTGTTTTCTGGCATTTAGGAGCAAATTGCTGATCATCAGTTACTCCCAAACCTTACCAGATTTTCATTCCAACCAATCAACAAGTTGGCTGGTTGGATATAAGTTGGTCTAGTGTGTGGCCAGCTTTAGTGTGTTGAAGTACTGTACACATAGGATAATTATCAGCTATTCAAAGTTACACTCACTTGGAAATAATATCTCCTTGAATATAACTTGCTGAATGACAGATGAGATTTTAACAACCAATATAATTTAATTACATTTTATCCGAATATTTATCTCTCTCTCTTTTACAATCTTATTTTTATTTCTCTATTTTCTTCATTGTTTGTCTATTCTACAATAACTGTTGTTTTAAGATCATTTCCATGGGCTTTAGTCAAAATGCCTACATTTACAATGGTTACAGTCATAATGTCGCACCACAATTTCGACAGTTATGATGTTGACATTGCTGAAATGTCAACACTGAACATGTCGGTATCTGCAAAATGTTGACATATTCACAATGTCGACATGTGAAATGCAGACATTCTGCACAGACCGGCAACAGAGGGTGAGGGTTAGGATAAGGAAGGAGACGGTTAGGGTGACGCACTAGGGGGAGGGTTAGGGTGACGCACTAGCGGGAGGGTTAGGGTTATGCACTAGGGGGAGGGTTAGGGTTACGCACTAGGGGGAGGGTTAGAGTTACGCCCTCGGGGGAGAGTTAGGGTTACACACTAGGGGGAGGATTAGGGTGATGCACTAGGATTAGGGTTAAGGTTATGAACTAGTAGGATTTTTAGGGTTACGCACTAGTGGGAGGGTTAGTGTTAGGGTTACACACTAGGGGGGAGGGTTAGGGTTACTCACTAAGGGCAGGGTTAGGGTTATGCACTAGGGGTAGGGTTAGGGTTAGGGTTACGCACTAGTGAGGGTTAGGGTTATGCACTAGGATTAGGGTTAAGGTTATGAACTAGTAGGATTTTTAGGGTTACGCACTAGTGGGAGGGTTAGTGTTAGGGTTACGCACTAGGGGGAGGGTTAGGGTTATGCACTAGGGGGATGGTTAGGGTTATGCACTAGGGGAATGGTTAGGGTTATGCACTATGGGAAGGGTTAGGGTTACGCACTAGGGAGATGGTTAGGGTTACGCACTAGGGGGAGGGTTGGGGTTAAGCACTAGGGGAAGGGTTAGGGTCACGCACTAGTGGGAGGGTTATAGTTAAACACTAGGGGGAGGGTTAGGGTTATGCACTAGGGGAGGGTTTGGGTTAGTGTTACACTCTAGAGGGAGGGTTAGGATTAGTCCATGGGAGGGGAGGTTAGGATTATTCAACAGGGAGGAGGGTTAGCAGTTAGAATGAGTCCAATTACCGCCAGAAGCAAAGTAGTATCTGCTGGATGTCACCGCCGGAACTACTGGACCTGCCATGCTAATGAGTCACTGCTAGACCATCAGGGACATTTTGCCAATATTCTAATCATTTTGCCATTTCTATTGACATGATGAATGTAGCCATGGTCAATGTTGACATGCCAAACATGTCAACATGTCGACATTAAGACCATGCCAACATTCTCATATTGACATTATGAATGTCAGCAAAATATTTCACCCACCATTTCCATGCATCTACTCAAAATTAACTCTTAATCCTAAATTACCTTATTTTCTTCTGAAATATTGTTTTTGTACTAGTTGGGCAAATGTGTCCATGTACTAGGTGGGCAAAAAAGCTAACAAATAACAATTCTAAAAAACATTATGCTTTTTATAAAGGTGTTGATATATTTACTATATTACTTAAGGTGTTGTGCA
This sequence comes from Taudactylus pleione, assembly GCA_031769625.1. Lineage (NCBI taxonomy): Eukaryota > Metazoa > Chordata > Amphibia > Anura > Myobatrachidae > Taudactylus > Taudactylus pleione. The sequence goes on from JAUIMM010000171.1 coordinate 2,789,310, forward strand.
CTCATATAGCCTGTGGATGTCACTGCTGGTACAATTTATCTATCGTTAACAATAGGTATACAGGTAGAGTTCTTTTAAAGTGGCAGTATTAACACCTGTCGGCTATAAGGAATTACTTCAAAGCATTCAGCTGTTATAATATATTCCATTCAGCTGTAATTAAACAAGTCCCTGTTACAAACAAGCTCAGGTCTTGTTGCACACAAAACCCCACCTGGTCTACATGTTATACTAATAATTAGATTTACAACACATTTCTAGTGTCATGGCTAAATCACGGTCTGCAAGATGGACAAGGTGACCTGTGGACAACATTGCTCTGCCTCTTTTGAGCCAGTCCTCAAGTATAAGGTATTATTATTGTCCTTTATCCATACTTGCCTACTCTCCAGGGAGTCGCGGCATACTCCTGATTTTTCGGGTAGTCCCCCCGCACCCCCGGAATAGTAAGCAGATCTCCCGCATTCCGCCCACTTCCTAGTGAAGTAGGCAGGATGGGGAGATTTTACGCCAAATTTGCTGGTCCGCCTCCTCCGTGCGGACCCGTAAATCGCGGGGGATTCCTGTAAAGGGTACGGGGCCTAATGACGGCTATAGACTGGCCCCGCTCCCCGAAGCTGGCCCTCTGGCTGCTCCCGGAAAGGAGTGAAAAAAAGTCGGTAAGTATGCCTTGATCTGTAAAGCACCACCATTAAAGGGGTCATGACACAAATATATCAAATTCAATGATATACTAAATGTATGGCCCTACCCAACATAAGCTATCAATAGAAGTGGTGAAGCAGAAAAACAGTTGTAACTAATGGTGGCGAAAGTAAGAGACTCTTCTCTAAGACAGAATCATTATCATCCACCAATATTAGAGCCACCACTGGTGACTGACATTCCTGTGCAGCTACCAGCGGTGTGGTATGTTGAATTGAGGAGAGACAGTGGAAGATAGCACCATAAAAGATGAGCTGGTTATTTAAACAATATTAAGGCATATGTTTATCACAATCCTCATCTCAGATTGCAGATGGGATGTGATATTATTGCCCAAACTCGCAATGCGATATTTGAATGCATTGAAAGGATGTATGAAATATCTCATGCAGGGACAGAGTTTGTGAGAAAGCTCTGTCCCTGCGAATCTTCTCCCCTTACTTTTTGCGAAAAATATCCTGAGAACGTGACCATGCATGAGCTTCCTCGTCTCCCTGATCTCCACTCCCCTGCGATCCCCCTCCTTAGCTTACACTTACTTGCCAATGATTGGTGATCTCCTCCGTGACTCCGCTCAACTGGTTGCCGGGCTCCTGTTCTGTGACCCCAGTCAGCTGCTCTGTGCTGTGAACCGGCATCTCAGTTGACAGCACAGAGCAGCTGATCGGGGTCATGGACCAGGAGCTCAGCAATCAGCTGACCGGAGTCACGGCGCAGCTCACTAATCACCAGCCCCTGGTGCAGGTAAGTGTTATTATATTTTTATATAAATCTAATTTTTGTTTTTTCTTTGTAATCATCCTGTGGTCTATCAGACACACAAGCTCTTCACAGAAGCCTACCCTGGGCTCTGCTTTCCATGTCAGCAGGCAAGTAAAGCTGAGCTGGAGTTGGTGAAATAGGCTGAAACCCTGCATAATGTCTACTCCAGATAGTGTTATTATCATGCATAACGTCTTCTCCAGATAGTGTTATTATCACGCATAATGTCTTCTCCAGATAGTGTTATTATCATGCATAACGTCTTCTCCAGATAGTGTTATTATCACGCATAATGTCTTCTCCAGATAGTGTTATTATCACGCATAATGTCTTCTCCAGATAGTGTTATTATCATGCATAACGTCTTCTCCAGATAGTGTTATTATCACGCATAACGTCTTCTCCAGATAGTGTTATTATCATGCATAACATCTTCTCCAGATAGTGTTATTATCACGCATAACGTCTTCTCCAGATAGTGTTATTATCACGCATAATGTCTTCTCCAGATAGTGTTATTATCACGCATAACGTCTTCTCCAGATATTGTTATTATCGCGCATATCGTCTTCTCCAGATAGTGTTATTATCACGCATAACGTCTTCTCCAGATAGTGTTATTGTCACAGGGCTCCCTCACGGTATTTCTTCACAATTTCTTTTAGTAAATCTTTAACAGATCGCGTTTCCCATTCCAAGTATGGGAAGTGTGATTTGCCTAAAAGAATGCAATTTAAGGGCTTGGAGTAGTTGTTTGCAAAAGCTGCTCCAAAGCCCTTTATTTAAGTGATAGTAAGATCATTTGAAAAGGGTGTGAAAACACACGTTTTCACATTATTTTAGTAAAAATAATATTGATAAATATGCCCGGAAGTCTGGTAACGAAAGTTGTCCTTTTTTCTATTTTCTCAACTTACCTCTCTCTCTTCTGGTTTTTGAGAAGGATTTGACTACTTGTGGTGGTCTGCGTGTAGGGGACAGTGGCGTAGGGAGGGCGGTTCCACCGGAGCACGAGCTCCAGGCACCTTAGTTTCCAGAGGGCGCCATGAAGTCGGACTCTGGAAGTAGCTGTCAAGTAGCTGACAGCCTGCCGGGTCCATGTCCAGCCTGCCAGGTGCTGTGATAAAGAGCAGCAGCATCCTGTCCTGCCTTCCTGCTGCTCTGCTGTGAGCGACTCCATGGTCAGAGGAGCTTGTGCTGAGCCCTGATTGGTGGAGCTCAGCACATGTTCATCTGACCTCAGCAGAAGGCGGGGCTACAGCAGCATGTTGACGAGGAAGAGGCTGCAGGGTCCACATTAAGGTGAGAGGTACCCCAGTTATGTCTATCACCCTCCCTGCCTGTATGTGTAATCCTTCATGCCTGTATGTATGTATGCGACACCGCCTGTATGTATGTGTATGTCTGTAGGTGTGACCCTGTCTGTATGTGTGACCTTGCCTGTATGTATGAATGTATGAGTGACCCTGCCTGCCTGTATGTATGTGTGACCCTGCCATGTGTGTGTGTGTGTGTGTGTGTGTGTATATAATATATATATATATACACACATTTTTTTGGGGGGGGGGCTTAGCATGCTCATGCTTCGGGCGCCCTGGCCACATGCTACACCTCTGGTAGGGGATTTTTCTTTGGCATCAACCCAGGACACTTGTTACCCATGCCCTTATAGGTTATGGTCCTAGCTGCTACTCCTAAAGAGGCCATGGTGACCACCAAATGAAGAACACAGATGGCAACAGTAATGACAGTTGAACTCTCTGCATCCAGCAACTTGAACTAGATTAGACCATGTTACAGTGTTTAACCTACATGTGGCTTTGTATATTTTATTTTGAGAAATTAATACGAAAGCAGAATCCTGCATGTTTTTAAGTCATAAATACACTACTCCCCTGGAACATTGTGGAGATTCCTGAATCTGGGGTGGCTTTCCTGGACTCTGAGCAGAGGCGACGAGAGGGGGGGAGCGTGTACTATTTGCCCGGGATTGCTAGAGGGGCCCAGCGGGGGCCTGAGTCCGGCGCTGTTCTCTCCCTCCCTCACTCCTCTTGTGTGCTGGGCTGCAATGGAAGACTGCTCATGGCTGCAGAGCAGCATCCGCAGCAGTCTCCTATGCTTGTGGTGGGAGCGATCGCACCTCCTTCTGGCTCTTACGCCGGGCTGAGCGGCTCACAGCACCCCCCCCCTCCCCAGCGCTCAGCGCCGCTACTCAGCGCTGCAAAAGTGTTTTTTCTTTCTTCTTTATCTGAAGGGGTCGTGCCCACTCCTCCCGTGATTAGGCCATGCCCCCTTCACCTTTGCCTGTCCAGGCTCTATGCCCCTGACTCCAAGAAGTCTCCCACAAACCTCTCATTGCCATCCACTGCCGCCCACTGCTGTCCGGTCCAGGCAGATTGATGACACAATTTGCGCTAAATCGTGTTATTGTAGCCCCGCCCCCTGCTTTACAATGTTGAATTTGTATAGTGGGGACATGGCCATGGTGATGCAATCATGCAACTACACCCCTACACCTCCCAACTGGCTGTCCCTCATCGAGGGGGCAGAACAAATGTTTTTTGTGTAATGTGTGTGTCATTATATTTTGCTCCTGTACAAAAGAATCAGGACGAGACGCATTGCAATTTGCATGAGATACATCCCATGACTAATCGCATGTATGCCGGCATTAATTACTCCGGTATGCATGAAGACAAATGCAAAGGATCGCTCCCAGAGGGGAAGCCATGAATAGAAGCCCATAAGCTTCTATTGGCAATGCCATCTAAAGATGGTGTTGCCCACAGCATCCAAGCCCCAGAATACATCGCATTCTGGAGCTTGGTGCATATGAGAAATGTGGTCAAACTCCCGAAAACTGTATTTTCGGGGGTTTGACTGCATTTCTGAAATTGCTGCATCCTGCCCACAATGACATGCTTAAAAGTAACAACAAGCAAATTTACTAAAGGGCAATTGGAGTAGAATTCGTAAAATTCTACTCCAACCCCTAAGTATCACTTATTTTTAGTAATCAGATCACATTTCTCATAATTGTAATGGGAAATGTAATTTGCCTGAGATTTACTAAAAAGAAATTGTGAAAAAATACCGGGGGAAGCCCTGTGATAATAATGCCACCTGGAGGAGGCGTTATCCAGGCTTTCCCCTGGTCACCGAACTCCTGCTCTGCTTTAACAGGCAGAGCAGAGCCCGAAGCCGGCCCCAGTGATCAGCTGTGTGGTCTAAACAGACCACAAGCTGATCACTGCTAAAAAAAAAAAAAAAAAACTTACCTGAGTCCAGGGCCAGTTATCCGGTGCTCCGGTGATGTCCTCCGTGGCTCCGGTCAGCTGGTCTCCCATCCTGCCCTGTGACCTGGGTCACAGTGACGGATGGGAGACCAGCTAACCGGAGCCACGGAGGACATCACGGGAGCACCGACCACCGCAGGTAAGTGAAATTAAGGGGGGGGGCGAGAGTGGGTGGCACCTGCAGGGGGGTCGCGGCGGCCTTGTCACTGTATTTTTTGCAAAAAATAGTGATAAGGCTGTGGAGGGGATTCGCAGGGACAGAGCTTTATCGCAAGCTCTGTCCCTGCAAGGGATTTTTAATCCCTGTGATATTGCCTGAATTCGCAATGCAAATTCAGTTGGTGATATCACACTACAATCTGCATTTTAATGCGGATTGTAGTAAATAGAGCCCATAGTACATCTACTACACAACATGTTTCTATGTGTCTGATACAAAATGTTTTTTTTGTCTGTTTGTATGACAAGTAAATTACAATTAAATTACATAATTTCACTTTCAGGACTCCTTACTGGAGACTCCATTTTCTCTAGTGGGTTAAAATATGCAACAGAAGCTAAATAGACAGCTGATGAGCAAAATATTAGCATTTTTTTATTTTGCATTTGTGAACTTTTTCACAACTCAATTCACACACAAAAATAACCTATATATAGGTTATATATCCTAGATATTGGTCTGAAACACCTGCGAGGGGGGAAATAATAATTCCTGCTGGAAGATTATGCACTTTGGGGGAAATATACTATAAAGCACATTTTTTGCTGATGTAGGGAAAAACGTTTGGTATAACATACAGTTGTAACCTATATTAGCAAGTCAAAATAAATAGATACAGAAATATATATTTTTTTAAAAATCCTCCTTCCCCTACTGTAACAGCCCATTTTACACACAGGGGCAAATGTAGCATTTTTACAGGGGAGTTTACACACACTTACCTTGCAGTAGCTGCGGGTTGTAGATCAGATGGGGATGGGACCTGGCAGGCTGGCACCATATCATTAGGCAACTCCCCTTTGCAGCAAAATGCTGCAATTCGCGGGTCAGTCAGGAGGGGGCAGAGACAATTGATGTGATATTAATGGAATCGCATCATATTGGCTCCGCCTACTCCCTATGGAACCGCAAATCGCTGCATTTTGCCACGAGTGGGACAGGGCATAAGAACATGGTGCCTGCTCTCAAGTCTGTCAGGTGGGGTTTCTGGGTACTCAGAAATACTATGCGATATGTCGCTCAATCAGCTGACAAATGACATCGCATTGTGCATCGACAGGTGTGTACAGGCGATATCTCTCTGAACCAAGTAATTCACAGACATATCGCATCTGTCCTGCAGCACAGCCAATGCTAACACACAATATTTTGCAGAAATATCGTCACGTCTGCTGGACAGCCCGCCGACTGCCCGTACACTTGGGACTTGCCGGTGACTGACATCTCAACTGGGCAGGCAAATATAAATGCCCGCCCAATTGTGATGTCAGCGCAGACACATCAAGAGGCAGATTGGTGTGTATTATATTACCAATCTGCCACTCGGTCAGCAGTGGCGTAACTAAGTATTTGAGGGCCCCATAGCAAAAGTTTGTAAGGGCCAGCTCTGGACCCCATAGCAGCTGCACCTCTTGCACCTATGTAGTTAAGTCCATGGTCAGCAGGTATATCGAACCTCAACAATCTAGCTCCTACACCCAGAGATGCCTGGATCAATGAGTAGCAATGGTCACATACAGGTACCCCTTGCAGATGAGTGCCAGGTTAAAAATTCTTGCTCCTTTTAACAAAATATTCATAAAGTAAGGGGGCACAAAGAGGCCCTGATTTGAACGCAGCGACTATGCTGGACGCAGTGGAGAAAAGTTTTCATATGTGCACGCACAGCTCAAGCATCACATGTATAGAAACGGAGCTAAGATTTGGATGCACAGTCTCTTAAATATATTAGGTAGTCTTGGGCAGCAACTGAGAATGGGGGAGGGGGTGCGGTGTGACTAATCAGATGCATGGAGAGGTAATATCTTATGCGAGTGTTACAGGCATGTTGCTGAAAGCTGTTGCATACAGAGACGCTCAACCGCTCACATAGGAGACCATCGCTGCACCTACAGTACCAGAGGGCTGGTGCAAGCTTCGATGGTGCAAACCAAGGTGCATCTAAAGACGCTGCAGAGGGTAATGCAGTGTCTATTCAGTAGATGCTGCAAGTGTGCATCTCTGTCTTTACACATTGTGATGCACATGTCGATATACACCAGGGAAGGGCTTTGTAGCGGCATTAGCATAAAGTTGTAGACACGACTGCTGCAAAAGACACAAGAACATCCGTGACAGCGTCCTGTTCAGATTCAGGCCCTTAATGTATTCTTACAGTAAGGGGACATAATTACTAAATTTTCATATTAAAGGGGCACAAATAATGTATTCTCACAGTAAGGGGACATAATTAATGTATTTTCCAGCAACATTGCACAATGACTGTATTTTTATAGTAATGGGGACTACACTTGTAGTGCAGCGTAACTAAGAACTTTGTGGGCCACATAGCAAAATCTTGTAAGGGCCCCCTCAGGGGCATTTCTAGAGAGGAGGGGGCCCGTGTGCAGCTTCCAACACGGGCCCCCTACTCTCCGACCAGCGGCCGGCAGCGCACTGAGCTGTGCGCGGCCAGCGCCGGAGTTATAGACCCTGGGCACTAGAGTGTGCCCAGAATCTATAATGTATGCACAGGTCACCGAGAAAATGGCTGCGGCGGCCATTTTCCCTGTACTGCGCATGCGCAAACGACGGGAAAATTGCTGCTGCTGCCATTTTCCAGTCATATTACAGCGCCGGAACCCCGCGCCGACGTGGGACTCCGCAGAGGTAAGTAATATTATGGGTGCAGGGTGTGCGGTGCGGGGCCCCCCTGGACCCAGGGGCCCGTGTTCCCCGCACACCATGCACCCATTATAGATACGCCCCTGGCCCCCTCCCCCACTGGCACCAGAAGGTAAAAAAATAAATATAATATTTAAAAAAAGTCTGCTGGGTGTAGTAGGTTGTTGCTGGGCTGGCAGGCCCCATAGCAATTGCACTTCTTATAGTTGGGCAGCACAGATGGTGTAATGGTTAGGATTACTGCTTCACAGCACTGAGGTCGTGGGTTCCCACCACGGCCCTAACTGTGTGGAGTTTGTATATTCTCCATGTGCTTGCGTGGGTTTCCTCCGGGTACTCCAGTTTCCTCCCACACTCCAAAAATATACTGGTAGGTTAATTGGCTCCAAAACATAAAAATAACCCCTAGTGTCTCTGTATGTGAGCATGTGATAGGGAACATAGATTGTAAGCTCCACTGGGGCAGGGACTGATGTGAGTGGCTAACTATACTCTGTAAAGCGCTGCGGAATATGTGTGCGCTATATAAATAACTGGTAATTAATAATAATAATAATAATACGCAACTGATAGTAAGCAGTGTTGTAGATGTGCATGCTGGAATTTCTACTTCCAAAACAGCGCACACTTTATTTAGCATTCAACCCTGTTACCCAGTGGCCACGTGTACTGAACTGTAAATGATATTGGGTTGGGCATCTCTAGGTGTAGGGGCTGGATTGTTTGTTCAGGCTTCCCACATAGAGGACTGGGGACCTGATTCAGACCCGCTCACTAGGGAGTGTTCGCACGGAGGCAGCCGATGTTTGCATTCTGCGCATGTGTATGCATCACAGTGCGCATGCGTAAACTAGTTTGAGCGATCAGGAAGCGTACGCTCGCTGCGCATAGACAGCCCAGCAGAATAACTTAGCTTACATAGCTTACATAAAATAAAATTATTACATATCCTTCAAAAAGGATGTTTTCAAATATATAATGTGTGCATATAGTATATTGTAAATAAAAAGACCATGTATACAAACTGTGCATATATATATATATATTATATATGTATATACAGTATATGTACACACACAAACTGTGTGTGTATGTGTATATATATGTAATGGTGCAAAAGGCGGCACTCAAGGTCCAAGTAATTGGTGAAAAAAGTGTTGAATTTATTCATACATCATAGTCTCATCGTACGAACAGTGACGTAACTAGGGGGGGGTCGGGCAGGCTTCCAGCGCCGGTCCTGTGCTGCACACCTGAGCCCGTTCCCTCCCCCTGAGAGCTTGCCCAATAGCGGCAGGAGGCGGGCTCAGGCTGTGCATAACACACGCATCGCACACGCATCGCCGCCAGCAGCACCCACTGCAAGATGGGACAGATGTCATGACGTCTGTCCCATTATGCTGAGCGTGCCAGCCCGGGAGGACTGGCGGGCGGCTGCGGCGGCGGGAGCGGCGGCGCGTACTGGAGAAGCAGCAGCAGCGTGGATTCAGGTACGTATATTTTCATATATATATTTTTAAAAACCTGTCAGCACTACTGGGGCACAACGGGGGTGGCTACCACTGGGGGGACCTCTACTGAGGTGGGGGAACAACAGGGGGGTGGCTACTACTGGGGGCACCATTATTAGGAGGACCTCTACTGGGGGGGGCTATAACTGGGGGCACCATTATTAGGAGGACCTCTACTGGGGGGGGCTTTTACTGGGGGCACCATTATTGGGAGGACCTCTACTGGGGGTCTATTACTGGGGGCACCATTATTAGGAGGACCTCTACTGGGGGGGCTATTACTGGGGGCACCATTATTAGGAGGACCTCTACTGGGGGGGCTATTACAGGGGGCACTTAATCGGGAGGGGGAACCTCAACTGGGGACCACTACTTGGGGGGGGGAACTACTACTGGGGGCATTATAAAAGGGGCCTACTACTAGGGGCACTGCACTGGGGGGACCACAACTGGGGGCAATAACAGGAAGGACCACTACAGGGACCACTGGATAGGGGGGGTCACTACTGGGAGCCTACATCAGGGGGACCACTACTGGGTGCACTGCATGGGAGGGGGGGACTACTGCTGGGGGCACTATATAAGGGGCTTACTGCTAGGGGCACTGCGGGGACCACTACAGGGGGCAATAGATAGGGGGGATCACTACTGGGTGCCTGCATAAGGGGACCACTACTGGGAAACCTGCATGGGGGGGACTACTGCTGGGGGCACTATATAAAGGGCACTGCATGGGGGGGACTACTACTGGGGGCACTATATAAAGGGCACTGCATAAAGGGATACCACTACTGGGTGCACTGCATTGTGGGGACTGCTACTGGGGGCACTGCATAAGGGGGAACACTACATAGGGCACTGCATTTGGGGGGACCACTACTGGGGGCACTGAGTAAGGGGAACTAATTGGGGGCTGGATAAGGGGGACCACTACTGGGGATACTGTATAAGGGGCACTACTATGGGCCTGCATAAGATGGACCACAACTGCATACTGGGGGTACTGTATAAGGGGTACTACTGGGGTTAAGGTGCATATGGATAGGAATGTTCAGCGTGAAAATAAAGGGGTGTGTCATGTTGACACGCCCCATTTTTAAGTGACTGCGTACGAATAAATTCAGCACTTTTTTCACCAATTACGTGGATGTTTGAGTGCCTCCTTTTGCGCCATTATATTGTGGGGACGCTGTTCCCTGTAATAGAGGCCAAAATCTGAAAATTCTGTCAATGTCCCAATATTTATGGACCTGACTGTGTATATATATATATATATATATATACATATACATATACATATATATAAACACACATTGTGTGTGGATATATATATAAACTATATATAAAGTATGTGTGTGTGTATATGTGTATATATATATATATATATATATATATACATTTATACAGTCTATATATATATGTATATACTGTGTTTATATGAATATATATTAGATATTCACACATACATACACATTGCTCGGTGCCCTTACAGCAAAAGCAAAACATGCAGTAGAGTAAGGTACGGCACTCGGTGCAATAGCAGGCATAGACAATGGGATGTAATCAACGTTTCAGTGTTAGAAAACTCTATTGTCAGTGCGTATATATATATATATATATATATATATATATATATATATATATATACAGTCAGGTCCATAAATATTGGGACATTGACAGAATTTTCAGATTTTGGCCTCTATTCACCACCACAATGGCTTTGAAATGAAACAAACAAGATGTGCTTTAACTGCAGACTTTCAGATTTAATTTGAGGGTAATTACATCCAAATCAGGTGAACGGTGTAGGAATTACAACGGTTTCTATATGTGCCTCCCACTTTTTAAGGGGCCAAAAGTAATGGGACAAACTAAACAATCCTAAATCTAACTTTCACTTTTTAATACTTTGTTGCAAATCCTTTACAGGCAATTACAGCCTGAAGTCTGGAACGCATAGACATCACCAGTTGCTGGGTTTCATCCCTGGTGATGCTCTGCCAGGACTTTACTGCAAATGTCTTCAGTTCCTGCTTGTTCTTGGGGCATTTTCCCTTCAGTTTTGTCTTCATCAAGTGTAATGCATGCTCAATTGGATTCAGGTCAGGGGATTGACTTGGCCATTGCATAACATTCCACTTTTTAGCATTAAAAAACTCTTTGGTTGCTTTTGCAGTATGCTTCGGGTCATTGTCCATCTGCACTGTGAAGCGCCGTCCAATGAGTTCTGAAGCATTTGACTGAATATGAGCATATAATATTGCCCAAAACACTTCAGAATTCATTCTGCTGCTTTTGTCAGCAGTCACATCATCAATAATTACAAGGGAACCAGTTCCATTGGCAGCCATACATGCCCACGCCATGAGACTACCACCACCATGCTTCACTGATGAGGTGGTATGTTTTGGATCATGAGCAGTTCCTTTCCTTCTCTTCTCTTCCCATCACTCTGGTACAAGTTGATCTTTGTCTCATCTGTCCATAGGATGTTGTTCCAGAACTGTAATGGCTTTTTTAGATGTTGTTTGGCAAACTCTAATCTGGTCTTCCTGTTTTTGTGGCTCACCAATGGTTTGCATCTTGTGGTGAACCCTCTATATTCACTCTTGTGAAGTCTTCTCTTGATTGTTGACTTTGACACATATACATCTACCTCCTGGAGAGTGTTCTTGATTTGGCCAACTGTTGTGAAGGGGTTTTTCTTCACCAGGGAAATAATTCTTTTGTCATCCACCACAGTTGTTTTCCGTGGTCTTCCGGGTCTTTTGGTGTTGCTGAGCTCTCCGGTGCGTTCTTTCTTTTTAAGAATGTTGCAAACAGTTGATTTGGCCACACCTAATGTTTTTGCTATCTCTCTGATGGGTTTGTTTTGATTTTTCAGCCTAATGATGGCTTGCTTCACTGATAGTGACAGCTCTTTGGATCTCATATTGAGAGTCGACAGCAACTGATTTCAAATACAAATGTCACACCTAGAATCAACTCCAGACCTTTTACCTGCTTAATTGATAATGAAATAACGAAGGAATTGCCCACACCTGTACATGAAATAGCTTTTGAGTTGATAGTCCCATTACTTTTGGCCCCTTAAAAAGTGGGAGGCACATATTGAAACTGTTGTAATTCCTACACCGTTCACCCAATTTGGATGTAATTACCCTCAAATGAAATCTGAAAGTCTGCAGTTAAACAACATCTTGTCTGTTTCATTTCAAAACCATTGTGGTGGTGAACAGAGGCCAAAATCTGAAAATTCTGTCAATGTCCCAATATTTATGGACCTGACATATATATATATATATATATATATATATATATATGTGTGTGTGGGTGTGTAATAATCAAAAAGGGGAGGGAGCTGCAGATGGTTCAATGTATGTGGGTAGATATGCTCCATGATTCTAGCCACACCCCACAACACAGACCACGCCCCCACATCACTGGTCACACCCCCATATCAGTAGTCACACCCCCTGCGACAGTACACAATAGGCCCTTCATAGATTTCAGCTCCAGGCCCATGAGGAACTTAATCTGGCACTGGATCTCCCCCTCACACAGATCCCCCCTCACATGCAGATTCCATGTAGCACAGATCCCCCTCACACATATCTCCCACTATACAGAAGATCCCCCCCCTAGCACAGAAGATTTCCTCCCCGCACACACAGATCTCCCCCTAGTAGCGGACCCTCCTCGCCTTTTTCTCCTTTGTGTGTTTCCTCTGTTTGCATATACCAATTTCCTTCCCTTCTCAGTGCTACTGCTGAGCTCCAATGCCTGAGTACTTCCTGCACTGGTCACCTGATCATTAGAGGTGTCCATCAGAGCTCAAGGCACACCCCCTCAAAATGAGGCATGCCTCCATTAGCTCTTTTTCTCTGTATTTTATTGGCTGCTTTGTGGCCCAGCCCCCAATTTCAGGCAGTGTCTGAACTGTCAGAGGTGAGGCTGAGCTCTTACTGCCTCATCTCTCGTCTCTTCCTGGTATTTCCATGGAGTGCTGCCATTTTGGTGAGTTTTGCGTATAAAAGCTTTCAGAATAGTACAAAGATATTTATGAGGTATAAATATCTTCTTTGTATTGGTCTAATCATTTTTATAGGCAAAACTCTGCAGTCTGACAGGGAGTATGACAGGGAGGCTCTTCCTCACCTGCCTACCTTGACTGCACAGCCCTGGTCTGCACCAGCAAATGATGAAGGAAACAGACAGAGAAACAGTACCTGACTAGTCATATTGCCACGGGCTGTCAGCGAGGAGCACTATGTGTGGCATTATGTGAACTGGGGGTACTACAATGTGGCATAATGTGAACTGGAGCACTACAATGTGGCTTAATGTGAACTGAGGACAGAAAAATATGGCATAATCTGAATCAGGACGCTAGTATGGTGCATAAAATTAATATCTGCTCTCTAGATTCAATGGGGCAAGGCCCACATTAATATGTTGCTAAGGTGTGCAAAAAAGCCCTGCTTGGTGCACCAGGTTCCGTTAGCGGCGGGCATCATTTTTTGCCAAAAATGCATCTAAGTTGCAATGAGATGTGACTAGGACGCACCAGCAGACTGTGCTGATTAATTTGATACACTTGTATATCTGTGTATGACTGAGTCCCTGAATCTGCATACGAAGTGTAGCGGCTGCAGCTTTTTTCATTCAAAGTTCAGTTGTGTTTCATATACAGACTCAGGTGCACACAGATATACAAGTGTAACATATCACATTAATCAGCACAGTCTGCTGTCCGGTATGTGTTAAAAGACAATGATCACTTATGTGATCACTTCACTTCCTGTTGCTGGGACCATCCGCGATACTGAGCATGTGCAGTCATCTTCAGATGACGTTAGCCCATAGTACCCTGTGGGCTACTCTAACACATTCCCTCTCCTTGGGCTCACACTGATTCGAAATACTGTATGCTCACCAGGTCCGAACCTAGAAGCAATGTAATAGTGGTAGTTATCACTTTGCTTTTTTTGTAAGCTCTGTCCCAACACCCCAAACTAGTTAAATTCAAATGTTAAGTTATTTTACCGCATTGCATGTTGGGGTGATATTTTCACACCACAACTACATTTTAAATGCAGTTTGTGGTAAATTTGCACCTAAGACACATGCATGTCTTTATATGGGACACTGAAGGAAGTGAAACAATAGAGAACTATTTTTTTTTTTTTATGAACAATGGGATTCCATTAGAGCCAAACAGGCCATCTGACTCTTCTGGCAAATGCCAGATGGACTGGTGGTCTGAGGAGCTGTCACTGTCACAGTCAGCATTATATGGGGCCGCTGCTGGGCTGCCTGTGTCACTCTATACGCAGCTCATGGCCGCAGCGACATGGAGAGCATATGGGTGTGAGCTGAGCTGCCACAAGGGGGAGCCGGAGTGATTGTGGAATAGACCACAATGCAAGGGAGCAGTAACATCACTGTCCCCACGAGTAGAGAAACTGCACGGTTGACTGGAAATAAGGAGAAAGGGGAGGAGAGTGGAAACACAGAAGAGCAGCTGTGCATGTAAGAGATTAATAGACCCTTTAAATATAGAAGTGTGCTGGAGCTGTTAATTAACAATCCATTTCTAGAGGTAGCCACAGATAGTGGGCCTGATTCAGGTCCGGTCACAAGCGCTGAGTGCTCGCAACCGGGTCGACGGTAGCCCAGAGCGCATGCGCACGACGGAGCAGGCTCCGTCGTGCACATGCGCGAGACCCGGATAGCGACGGGCAATCCGTCACTCCGGGTCTCGTACCAAAGGGGGCGTACTGTCGATGTTGAGTGACAGCACGCCCCCTTTGGTGGGTGGACCAGGGGAGTGGCTGCTCAAATGGAGGCGTTCCCATGTGAACGCCTCCGTTTGGGGCCGGCCCCGCTGACATCACAAGTGATGTCAGTGGGAGAGATTTCGGCTCTGTTAGAGGCGAAATCTCTCTGGGGCTTACGGCAACGAGACCCTACCACAAGGGTCTCGTCGCAAGCCCGATGGTCGCGATGGTCTTGACCATCTTCCTGGCCGCTCGCTATAGCTGTGGGTGGTCACCCACAGCTATGCGAGTGGCCAGGAGGCCGTTCTAAAAAAAAAAAAAAAAGACCGGCCCTGATTCAGAGCAAGCGCTCTGTCAGAGCGACCGGCTCTGAATCAGGGCCAGTGTTCAGCCTTGTCCTTAGAAAAGGTGAGCTGCAACTGTAGTGAGGAGATTTACTCACAAAGTTTGAGTAGAACAAAAAGTATAAGATTTAACAAATAAAGATTAACACTTTGACTACAAACTTTTTATAGCATCTTCCCTATTAAGAAATAAACTGCATTCACAATGCTAACACAAAGATTTAAGGAGTAGTTCACACTTGAACCTTTGCCGACGCTTCATGTAGCACTGCCCCCCACAGTAGGTGGGCCTGTGTGCTTACAATGCAAGGGCTTATTTTTAGTTCCAGTCTGGCCCTTGTCTCTGGATAACATATCCCATACTTGTAACTGAATATTATTATTATTATTATTATTATTATTTTCAAGTTAAATTCTGACGTTCTAGGAGTGTGCTTTGTAGGGAATAAAGTGTAAACTGATTAATATCTGTAAACCTGTAATGTTTGTAGGTTCTTAAGTGAAATAGCCTCTAGAAGAGGACTTAGTACTGCAGAAATGAACTCTGTGAGGCCATTCATCATGCTGTAGGATTTTTACCCACATGTTCCAAAGGTAAGTAGAGAATTATTTACACCATTCCAGATAATTCTATGTGAGGTTCTGAAGATAGATCTAAAGCCGGCCATACACGGTGCGATTTAGAAACGTCACGATGTGTTGTACGATTTCCCTTGAGATTCTTCCCTTGAAATTCTCCATACGATGTGGTCAAATGGTGTACGATTGATTGTTACGATCATACAATCCGATGCATCCTACACGATTGCAAATCGTAAACGATAGATTGTTTACTGCACATAACCTCACGATGAATCTGTTGGAATCTGAATAGGTGGTATAAAAGGCAGCATCCATTTTAGATCTGTGCACACTCTGCTCAGTGACTAGTGAGGCTTGGTTATATACCCTGCTGAACGTTGTACTTTGCTAGTGTGTTCTGCTTTGTGTTAAGGCTTGTCTTTTACAAAGTGTGATTATTCTGCTTTCTGATGGATTCCTATCGCCATAAGCTTCTGCTAGCCTAAGGCTATCTGAGGCTGGAAGGTGTAGGACCTGAGGAGAGGAGGAGGATGCGGTCGTGCTGGACGAAGGAGTGGCTGATGAGGAGGGAAACTCGCTCCCATATGCCCCTGCTGATGGAGATTAGGAAGAACAACCCGGACGATTATCGCAACTACCTGCATATAGATGATGCCCCCGTCCAGGAGTTGTTGCGTCTGGTGACCCCCTATATCCAGAGGCAGGACACCAATATGAGGATGGCCATTCCAGCTGAAGAGAGGTTGGTGGCTTCCCTGAGGTACCTGGCTACAGGATGGTCTTTTGAAGACCTGAAGTTTGGGACCCTCATTTCTGCCCAGGCGTTGGGGTGCATCATCCCGGAGACCTGTGAGGCCATTGTGAAAGTCCGGAAGTTTCAGTATTTTAAGGTGAATAAAAACACAAACTTGTTGTTTTGTTTGAAAATATATATATCTTTTAATTATTTTTCATAGTTGGTAAATGCAACAACCAACATGGCTGTAAATAATGTGGTAAATATAGAAACTTAAGCGTAACCAACATGGCTTATTTTTCATGTTTACTGAAACCAACATGGTTTCATTATTTAAATAACTGGTAATATCAACCAGTTATTGGTCCCCCAATAGATAGCCAGTTGCATGGTATGCGTTGTGTCAGATGACGGATAGCACAGGTCAAGAAGCACATGGTGCAAGTGCAGATTGAGCCCCTCGGCAAACATCAATCTGTCCTTACGCCTTGCGTTTAATGACCCTGTCCACTCCGCATCATCCGTAACGCATACCAAGCAGCAGGTATTGGGAGTCAAAAAACGAGCTGATACTATAATAATGTAATTTTTAGAAATTAACATACTCTGGAGTCTCATCCTCCTTCAACATGGCATTATAAAAAACCTCCGAAGAGGTGGATGTGGAGGGGTAGGAGGTTTCGGATCTAGCGGGAGGGGGTGTGTGGTGGGATGGGGTTGGCCCCATTCTTTCTGTAGGCAGGTAGGTTGGTGGTGGGTACGTATCGGTATGGGATTCCGTATACCCATGGTACGAAGGAGCTGCGGAGGGCAGTAGAGGCTCTTGGGTCACCTTTGATGTGCCTGTTTGATTTTTACATTTTCCCAGCATAATTCCGCATGTAGTTGTTGTTCCTTATTCATGACCCTCATACTACTTGCTACATGGGATGCCAAGCTGTCAAATTGGTCGGGCGGTTTGGAGAGGGCCTGTTTGACCTGCTGCAGGAGTGGATCAGGGGTGGGCTGGCTCCTGCATTGCGCTCTTCAGGCTCACCTCGGAGCCTCAGGCACTTCTCTATCACTTTCTGAAGGCTGTGTTAAGTGCGGGCTTGGACTCGGCTCCAACTCAGACGTAAAAGACTGTAGGAATAGAGAGAGAAACGATTAATGTTAATATACAGTAAAGTATAATATTGTTTTTTGGTTTACTGGCAGACCATTGGTGACGAATTTGATCGCTGGTGGAATTTTCCTAATTGTGGAGGAGCCATCGATGGGAAACACATTCGCATTACCCCGCCTCCCCACAGCAGCTCCTTTTATTTCAATTACAAGGGCTTTCACAGTATCATGTTGATGGCGGTAGTAAATGCGAACTATGAATTTATTTATGTTGATGTGGGAAAAAATGGCCGTGCTTCAGATGGTGGATTCTTCAAACTTATGAAATTTTTTGCCAGACTGTCCACCAATTGTCTGAATTTGCCATCATCAGCGGTTACGAAGCACGTCCTGAACTATGTGTTTGTGGCTGACGAGGCATTTGCTCTACATGAGCATTTATTGAAACTATATAGACAAAGAGGTCTGACCAAAGAGAAGCGCATTTTCAATTATCACCTATCCAGGGCCCGGCTCATAGTTGAAAATGCGTTTGGGATAATGTGCAGCTGGTTCCAGATATTCCATATGGCTGTAAACCTTTGTGTGGACAAAATAGATTCTGTCGTAATGGTCTGTTGTGTTCTTCACAATTTCTTAAGGAAAAGAAGTTCTATACAACAGCAGACAATGGGGATGACCATCGACGACATAGAGCAACCACACGAGTGTGTCCAAATGCCCTCTGTCGCCACTCCCACAGTGAGCGAGACAGTAGCGAGTGGCGGGCAAAACAGGACAGGCCAGGGAGCAATACCTGGCCTACTTTAATGGAGTGGGGGCAGTACCATGGCAGGAGGACAGTATCCGATAATTACTTAGAACTTCCAAACTGGACGATGGCTCACTCTAAGGGTTCTCCAATACCTCATCTTCGGGAGCGTATCCACTAACAGGCTTTGAGATGTTCTCTGCGGCTCTGCTTCATGGAGGAATTGCAACAGATGATTATACCAAAGGGTACTGTTGTACAGCTCATCTGCCCTCGCTCCTGATGCCCGCGACTAACTCTCCTTCCTTCTCTCTTTGACATACACTGTCCTGAGGTTCTGGATACGCTGTTTTACCCACTTGGGGGTTGCCTCATCATGAAACCTCAGGCTGAAGGTGACCATGTCATCTATCGCTGAAGTCCTTTTGTGCTTATTTTTGTAATCCCTGGATTTGACTCTCCAAAGACATTCGTTAGAGCGATAAAGCTCCAAGACTCCGGTAATAAATTGCCGTTCCCTTTGGCTTTTCATATCTGTGGAAATACAATACATAAACTGCATACATTTATATGTTTAATGTTGGAATGTTTTCACATTTTAATGTTTATTGCTATTTTTTATAATGTTGCTAAAGTTGAGTTTATATTATATTGTAGAAGATTTTAATAAATTTACCCAAAAATATATTCATCTGTGGACATAAATCTGCATCAATGATCTGATCTACACAGTGGTATAAACATTGCAGGGCCAGGGGGGGGATACGCATTGGTGGCACAGTGGTATAAATATTGCAGGGCCAGGGGGGGATACACATTGATGGCACAGTGGTATAAACATTGCAGGGCCAGCGGGGGATACACATTGGTGACACAGTGGTATAAACATTGCAGGGCCAGGGGGGGGGGATACACATTGGTGGCACAGTGGTATAAACATTGCAGGGCCAGGGGGGGATACACATTGGTGGCAAAGTGGTATAAACATTGCAGGACCAGGGGGGGATACACATTGGTGCCACAGTGGTATAAACATTGCAGGGCCAAGGGGGGGGATACACATTGGTGCCACAGTGGTATAAACATTGCAGGGCCAAGGGGGGGGATACGCATTGGTGGCACAGTGGTATAAACATTGCAGGGCCAGGGGGGGATACACATTGGTGCTACAGTGGTATAAACATTGCAGGGCCAAGGGGGGGATACACATTGGTGGCACAGTGGTATAAACATTGCAGGGCCAGGGGGGAATACACATTAGTGGCACAGTGGTGTAAACATTGCAGGGCCAGGGGGGGATACGCATTGGTGGCCCAGTGGTATAAACATTGCAGGGCCAGGGGGGGATACACATTGGTGCTACAGTGGTATAAACATTGCAGGGCCAAGGGGGGGATACACATTGGTGGCACAGTGGTATAAACATTGCCGGGCCAGGGGGGAATACACATTAGTGGCACAGTGGTGTAAACATTGCAGGGCCAGGGGGGGGATATACATTGGTGGCAAAGTGGTATAAACATTGCAGGACCAGGGGGATACGCATTGGTGGCACAGTGGTATAAACATTGCAGGGCCAGGGGGGGATACACATTGATGGCACAGTGGTATAAACATTGCAGGGCCAGGGGGGGGATACACATTGGTGACACAGCAGTATAAACATTGCAGGACCAGAGGGATATGCATTGGTGGCACAGTGGTATAAACATTGCAGGGCCAAGGGGGGGGATACACATTGGTGGCACAGTGGTATACACATTGCAGGGGCAGGGGGGATACACATTAGTGGCACAGTGGTATAAACATTGCAGTGCCTGGGGGGGATACGCATTGGTGGCACAGTGGTATAAACATTGCGGGGCCAGGGGGGGATACACATTGGTGACACAGTGGTATAAACATTGCAGGGCCAGGGGGGGGATACGCATTGGTGGCACAGTGGTATAAACATTGCAGGGCCAGGGGGGGATACACATTGGTGGCACAGTGGTATAAACATTGCAGGGCCAGGGGGGGGGATACACATTGGTGGCAAAGTGGTATAAACATTGCAGGGCCAGGGGGATATGCATTGGTGGCACAGTGGTATAAACACTGCAGGACCAGGGGGGTGATACGCATTGGTGGCACAGTGGTATAAACATTGCAGGCCCAGGATTGCCAGAGTGTTCAATGATGTATATACTCACTTCAGATTCTGCTCACCACACACGATCAAACACACATATGATGATGCCAGCCTCTTCTTCCCTGAAACGCCGTCTCTCAAAATGGAGGAGGGGAGTGGTTAGGGATTTTATAATACCTTGTACATCGTTCATCGGATCGTAGAACCAGCAAAACAGCATATGATGTACGGTTTTGCCATAGATCTACGATCCAGCTATGCGACGGCGGGGACGTGCATCGGCATCATAAGTGGACAGAAACAACACGCTATGTGCACGATTGATTGTTACGATCGATCAAAATCGTCCACATTGTGCAAAAAAAAACATACCATGTATTGGATTAAAAGAATGTTAGAAACTATTATTTTACTGAATGAGCAGGAGAAAGACTTCTTCATTTTTCTCAGTACTGTCACTGTTTCCTTGGTGAAATAAAGTGACATAACCTGCTACTTTGGAGGCATGGACAAGGTGGCTTATGGGAGAGGCTGGACGGATCAGGGCATGGGTGGGCAGATTAAATAGGACACTGACAATGCAAATCTATATAGTGAAAAAAGTGTCATTGAGTTTTTTTTTAATTAGATAATTTTCTACATTTGTATCTATATTTACAGTGTACTAATAGGCTTGCTAGCAAACATATGTAAGACATAAGGTGACTTCATGTTTAATTGCAAAAGAAGCCGAAATTGATGAACTTTCATAAATTACGTTTGCATAATAAATCAAGAAGAACAGGATTTATAAAAACATTAATTGTAATTCTGTAAAAGTGATGCTCAGTATGAATTGATGCATGTGTGTGTCTGTAATTGCATCATTTCACTGTAGGGGAATTATTTTCATCATTCAGTCTTGTCCTCTTGACGAATAGTATATGGGCACTCTAAGCAGTGTGTAGTTCCACAGACATGTGCGCCAGCATAGTGTACAACACAGACATTGTATTTCCCTCATCGCATACATCAAACAGATCTGCCCCTTCCAAGTTAAAAATAACTTCTCAAATTACAAAACCGCAGTGACAAAGGGTTTCATGTCTGCCTCACCGGCCCAACCGCTTATCTCTGCCCAGACTTGTTATGAAATGTATATTTCTGGCAACAATGTGGACACGGGACCAGGAGCAGAACAATTTGTCAGGGAACGCGGCTACTGTTTTGCATTTTCCTTGCCAGGTATAGATGTAGCATGTTACAGTATGGGGATAATTGTAAAGATATAAATGAGCGATTGAATGATTACGACATTGTAATCGCTCATTAATCGTGCATAAGTCGGGCAGTTTAATGTCGGAAACGACCAGCGATGCGTGTTCCCGCTGGTCGTTTCCGACATCAATTATCGCCTGAACATGCCATTCAATCAGCCGATAACGACAGATTGGCCATGTTCAGGGATAATGAAGGGTGCCTACACTGAACGACATATCATTCAATGCAGGCACAACAGGGGAAGAGGAACGACTGTGCGATTACGATGTTGTAATCGTACTGTCGTTCCACTATCTGCAAGTGGATACGCGGCTTAAGAGTGCAAATGGCAATGTTGGTGATTGCTCATATTTATAAAGGGAAACATTCCTTTGATTACAGTACGTTTGTTTTTCTAAATGTGTAGCAATCAATTTGCAACTAAATCTTTCCAAATTCACATTTTATAAATAGTAGCCATAATATTGTAAATGAGCAGGTCTGTATTATTGATGATCTGAAAAGAGTCTTTCGCTAATGATTTTAGTAGTTTTAATTTCTGACTTCTCTGAACACTTACACATTTATTGTTTTCTAAATATAGTTGATTAGGACTTTGCCCTCACAGCTCCTCTCTACATTTTCGTGCTTAGTAGTTGGTAGGATGGAATGTGTAATTAGCAGTGTTCCAGTTGTGCTGGAATGCATAGGATGCTGTTCCCTCACTACTTTTTGTCCCACAGTCTTTCATGTTTAAAAGACATGATAATTTAGGTCAAAGGTCCGTCTTTTTTTTTTTTTTTAATCTACAAATTAAGCCCTGATGACTAGCATTTATTTATAAACATTTATTCATATGCAGCCTACATCATATGCAGCATTTTACAGAGAATATTTAATCAACAGTCTCTGCCTCAGTGGAGCTTTCAGTCTATATTCCCTTCTACACATAAACACACAGGGTCATATTCATCAGAAGTCAATTAACCTAGCTGAATGTTTTTTGTGTGGGTGCAGATCACCCAGATGAAACCAGTCAAACATGGGGAGAGCATATAAACTCTACACCAGGTGTTCCCAACCATGGTCCTCAAGGCACACTAACAGTCCAGGTTTTAGGGATAGCCATACTTGAGCACAAGTGACTTAATTAGTACCATAGTTATATTGATTTAACCTTCTGTGCACAATCATGGATATCACTAAAACCAGGACTGTTAGTGTGCCTTGAGGACCGAGGTTGGGAATCACTGCTCTACACAGATAGCGCCAACTGAACCCCCAATCTTAGTGCTGTCAGGCAGCAATTCTAACCCCTAGCTCACTGCACCACCCAAGTAGCATGTATGTTCACCCAATTAATTACATCCGCGTGCAGCTGTGTGGAGATGTGTTTTTAATGAAATTCTATTGTGTAAAATATGATATTATAGATATCTGAGGAAAAGAAAATATTCTGCAGTACCTAAATGCCAGTGACCTCATCCTACTGTATCACTAATACTCCACTGTTTAAGTTAAGTAATGCAAAGTTATTTTACCACATAATGAAGTGTAATTTCTATAGGATTTTCCATTGCTTTCCATCTGCCTGTTAATTTTAATAAAACATTAGGGGGTCTATTTACTAAGCAGTGTTAGGTGACAGAGTGAAAAGTGATAAGGTGCCAGCCAATCAGCTCCCAATTGTCATTTTTCAAACACAGCCTGTGAGATGACAGTTGGGAGCTGATTGGCTGGCACCTTATCACTTACTTATCACTTTTCACTCTGTCACCTAACACTGCTTAGTAAATAGCCCCCAAAAACATACAGGGAGGGATGTAATAACAGCAAAATGTGGTAATTCCCCTTCCTAGTCCTTATATCACAATGGATAGTTTTTATCACAACAGCTGTCCTTTGCATTTATATTTGCAATTCTACATGGCATATGGCGTTAAGAAATTCAGCTATACATGCAGTAAGTGGTGAGATGTATCACATTCAAAATGCGATGCTCGATGCATCTTGCTCTCAGAGACATGGCTAATTGCTGAAAAAATTGCTGCTTGGCTACATGAATGAGCAAGAGTATGGCAACTGTGTAGCCAACAGTTTCAGACACATTGGGGCAGATATACTAAGCTCTGGAAAGTGATAAATTAGAGAGTGATAAACTACCAACCAATCAGCTCCTAACTGTCATTTTTCAAACACTGCCTGTAATGTGACAGTTAGGAGCTGAATGGTTTGTAGTTTATCACTTTCCAATTTAGCACTTTCCAGAGCTTAGTACATCTCCCTCATTGTATTTGATTCTGAGACTTACGCAATGCCGAAATTTATGCAGATTGAGCAATTCTTAAACCATTGTGCATGCATGAAAGACATACTGCGCAATACAGCAATTGGTTTGCGAATGAGCTCGCACAGAGGATAATCACAAACTCGCAAAATGAGTGATTGGAAGTCAGCTTTTAGGGTAAGGAAATGAGGGGGGCTAGGTAAACGTAGGCATGTAAATGGACATGCATACATTAGCCATTGCGATCTCCTTCACACCATAGGGAGACATGTACTAAGCTCTGAAAAGTGATAAAATGGACAGTTATAAACTAGCAGCCAGTCAGCTCCTAACTGTCATGTTACAGCCTGTGTTTGAAAAATGGGAGCTGATTGGTTGGCAGCTTATCACTCTCCAATCCAATACGTGGGGCGGATACAGTGTAACAACATGCTTCTGCATGTTGTTACACTGCGCTAATGTCTGCTCGTGGGAAGCATGTTGTTACGCTGTATCCGCCCCACGTATTGGATTTCTGCGGAGAACATCGAGGGACATAAAGGTGAATATTGGATCTTTTTTTACAGGTAATTCGTACGGATACTTTACGTTGACAAGGGGACATGAACATCTGGAAACAGGTGAGTATGTGTAAGTGTGTTTATGGATGCAATAAAGCTTTATTTTCACGGTGTGTTGTGTGTTTTATTAACCATTTCTTTACAGGTGAACTACAGGTACTAGTGGGCCCTTAATACCCCACATGCTGGTACTTTTGGTTCTCCAAGTACCAGCATGCGTGGGAGGCTTGCTGGGACCTGTAGTTCAACTGTAAAGACAATGATGATAAATCTAAATTTTACACTACACCTTACACTATCAACCCGCCACCCACCACCCAGGGGTTTGGCCACAATTAAAAGACTTAGGGGTAAATTTACTAAGATTCGAGATAGGTCGAGATGACCATCTCGGGTGATTTATTTAATTTTTTTCCTGCTTGCAAATTTACTAAAGGTAAAGTCGGGTGAGTTAGAGAGAGATTTCTCTCATCTCCCTCGTAAAACTCGGGTGAGATAGCAATCTCGAATCAAATCACCATCGGGCCAAATCGGAAGTACTTTCTGCCTATGCCAGGGGTGCCCTGGAGAGGGTGACCACTTTATTGGGGGGGTCTCCAACTCCCCAGGGATCCCTGTCCTGGGCTGACTAACTGGCAGGGCTGATGCTGCGGCTGGGAGGCCCGGTGAAAGGGCACCCCTGGCTGTGGCATCAGTCCCCCGTTATATGTAATGTTAAGAACCTGGACAGGCTGGCAAGCCCAGAGCTGTTTAGTGTTTTGGGGGGGGACCTCACGTCATTTTTAAAAAAAATTATCACTATTTTATCCATTTACAGAAAGAAACATACACAAATCACAATGATTTGTTTATGTTTCTGACCATCTCGCAGCTCAGGGAGTTGAAAGTTTGAAAAGTGATTTTGACAGAGAGTTTGCTCCTATCTCACCCGAGCTTTTCATCCTGATTTTTGGTAAATTTGCGAGATGTATGTTTTTGGTGAAAAGTACTTCCGATTTGGCCCGATGGTGATTTGATTCGAGATTGCTATCTCACCTGAGTTTTACGATGGAGATGAAAGAAATCTCTCTCTAACTCACCCGACTTTACCTTTAGTAAATTTGCAAGCAGGAAAAAAATCAATAAATCACCCGAGATGGTCATCTTGACCTATCTTGAATCTTAGTAAAATAACCCCTAAGTCTTCTAATTGTGGCCAAACCCAGCTAGACCTGACCAGAGGCGCGGAATGTAACTCACTTGGTGGTTTCTACAGTGACCCCTCCAATCGGGATTTGGGTTTCGCTGCACCAAGTGAGCAGGTCGCGGCCCTCTGGACAGGTACCTGGGAGTGACAGAAGACCATAACAAATAAGAAGTACTAGAAACACTGGGAAAGGATAATCCAGATAAAGGATTGCACTGGGAAGCACTTAGAACACACTGGAGCTATTGACATAAACTTGTACTGACATCAGTGTAATGAGAACACAACAAAGCATTGAGGACTTACAGGAGATACAATGATGAACTTGTACAGAAATCCGGGTAATAGTACACAGAGATGCACTGAGGACGTACTGAGAATGCAATGGTGAGTTTGTACTGAGATCCAAGTAATTAGTACACAGAGATGCACTTGAGACGCACCGGAGGTGTAGGCATAAACTCATACTAACGTCTGGGTAATGAGTACACAAAGATGCTACTTGAGACACATGGGGAGTGCTACGGAGTTGTACTGAAACATGGGAACTAAGGGCCTGATTCACTATGCGCTCGCAAGCGGGTCGATGGCGTGCGCAACCCCCGCAGCGAGTGAGAAATTAACTAGCTCTGGGGCTCGCTACAAACGGGGTGGCTGTCGATGTTGATCGACAGCTCGCCCCATTTTGTAGGCGAGGAGGGGAGGTGGCTGGCCAAACGGAGGCGTTCCCGAATGAACGCCTGCCGTTTGAGGGCGGCCCTACTGACATCACTCTATTAGAGCAGGAAGCTCACTGGGGCTTGCAGCAGACGAGACCCTACCACCAGGGTCTCGTCGCAAGCCCGATGGTCGCGACCATCACCTGGCCACTAGCAAAAGCTGTGGGTGGTCACCCACAGCTTAGCGAGCAGCTAGGAGGCCATTTTTTTTTTAAAAAGCGGCCACCCTGATTCAGAGTGAGCGGCTCTGAATCAAGCCCTAAGTACACAAAGATGTGACTTGAGACACATAGGGAGTGCAAACGGACTTGTGCTAAAACATAGGAACTAAGGGGTCAATTCAGACCCGGACGCTAAGCTGTGCTCTCTCGCAGCCTCAAGGGCCCGGGTATGCAAATTCCACGATCGCACTTCTGGTGTAAGGACGCCCTCTATATCTTAGAGAGCGATGGCAGAGCGAATGCACCCTGTTCTAAAGACACCCACTTTTCTTTCTTACCACACGTCATCTCCAGGAAGCGTATAATTAAACAGAATCATCAAGAGCCATCAGAGCTGCACGCTGCGCTTGAGTTAGACAATACTCCACCTCAAGCACTGCGATCACTGCAGGCTGAAATACAGCCAAGTGACGTGTACAATGACGCTTCCATGCTAATTATGCACACCCATAAAACTCCATTTTGACGCCCAGACACGCCATTGTTTGCAGCACCACTCCCCCATTCACATGCACCTACCTGTTACCACCCACAAACGGCACATTCTGTCACTCAAAGTAGCGTCCAGTCTGTGTATTACGAGCGCACGATTCCCGGACGCAGTGACTGGTGCGCGAATCTGTATTTTGCCGCATATGCATGCGCAGATGGGTGATAATCGCCCATAGCCTGTGTCTGCGGCTTAGCGACCGTGTCTGAATTGGGCCTTAAGTACACAAAGATGCGACTTGAGACACCCGGGGAGTGCAAACAGACTTGCACTGAAACACAGGTAGTGAGTACGCGGAGGTCGCAGAAAACAACACTCATAAGAGACCTTGGGGTATATTTACTAAAGTTAGAGTTTTTAGAAGTGGAGATGTTGCCCATAGCAACAAAACAGATTCTACTTAATATTTTTCTGGCACCTTCTAGACGATAATAGCTAGAATCTGATTGGTTGCTATCGGCAACATCTCCACTTCTAAAAACCCACACTTAAATATACCCCCTTATATGGAAATTTAAATCATCGCGGTTGTCGGTTGCTAACATTCAGATAATATTCAGTGGATAATTGACCAGATTGGTTATTGCCGGCTGGATAACAATTTTGCACAAGTGCAATCTCTGCTAAGACTAATATTTCTCTTGCTGTGCTATTTCTATTGGAAAAGTTATTTGCAGAGAACTTGAAAAGGTCACAGATAAGTTACTGGACTTGAATGCACTACCAAAAGATGCATTTATCTCGCGAGATCATGGATGATTTGACTTTGAGGTTGTCAATCTTGCAGAAATTCAATAGACAGGCTATGATGTGACCAAGCCCCCTGTAATGAAACCCGTGTCATCTGACAATCCAAGTGCTGCCAGCGCTGTCGCCAAACTGGGACAATTCAATTCAGCTTCTTCCAAACACTCTCCACCTGTCCTGGTAACATCTTCTGGGCACTCTCTTAAGTAGCCGCACTTCGTGTCCTGCAATGTCATGCATACTGACAGCACAAGTACTTGTATGCACTATCCTTTCCTTACCAGTAGCCTCCTTTTGCTCTCTCATCCACCATCCTCTGTATTTTCATGATGGTGAGAAAGTAGAAGCAGAAGCATCTCAGACATACTGGATTATTTATTGCACTTACCTATCTGACTACTGAAAACTTATAATACTCATTACTGAGAGCATTGGTAAGATGTTTATGCTTATCAAATTTCTGTGATCTCTGTACTACTGAACACTTTAAAGACCCAGCATGATATATATATATATATATATATATATATATATACTGTATATATAAATAGATGGATAGATTCAGTATATCCCAGCAGTCCCTCCTTTTCTAGCTTTTTATAACAAACGTGCATTTTTTCTTCTTTTAGGTTTAACAGGTTTTGTGACTGCACTATGTTAGATACAGGACCACTTTCCATCCATTTTTTTGCATTACATTAATATTTGTAGATTATTTCTATGTTAATAGTTTGCTCGAGCTAGTCAATGATGGTAAGTGTTTCCTTTTTTGGGGGTTGACCTGTTTTATGAGTTAATCTTATCGCTGCCACTCTGCCATTAAGTTTTCATATGGATGGTTACCCAGTCCCTAGTTATATATGCAGTCTGTTCTCTATAGGGGAGTTCATTGTGTGCGATCTGCGTTTTTTACTGTGATGTATTCCCTATTTACACTATGCAGTCATGTGCTTATATGTTTATTCATTGCTACTATGGTGATGGTACACTTCGTCTATTGCCATGCCCCCAGGAGATAACCGTGATGCCGACGCGAAGTCGCACTTTATGATGTCATCGGATCTCGACGGGATTTGTCCTGCGTGGTTTACAGCATTGGGTGTTTAGTAAATAAGGTATGTGTCTGTTTTTATATTTTGTGGATGTCTTGATGAAGGGGGTACAATATCGAAACGTTGAGTGCCGTCCATTTACCAGTGGCTATATATATATATATATTTTTTTTTCATTAGTTATATTTGTGCAGAACTCTGTAGTTGGCTGATTGGCTTGTGCACAGGATATGTGCAGGGCATGTGCCAATCAGTGTCTGCAAGATTGCTTGCAGTGCCCTCTAAGTCGCAGCATGACTGGCACACTGCAGCTACTTAGGGGTGAGGAAGGGGCGGGAACAGCCAGTGTCCCAGAAAACGGGGCGTGTTGGCCTTGTGTTGTGTGTGTGCACGAGGCCAATGTCTTCCTCCTCTGATGCAGCTTCACTGGCCCCGGCTGGATGATAACACTGACCATCTTGAGTAACCTGCAAAACCAACCACACATGTTTTGAATCTGTATTTTTTTTCCAGTTTTTTTTTCATTAAAACAGCTAAAATTATGTAAGGTGGCCTGTTCTTGTTCATACAGTATTATTAACCTCAATAACATTAATTTCCAGTCAATTGTGACCACCTCACAACTCACAATATTGTTCACCAATATTGTCCCAAGGCTGGCTGGCTAACCTAAGCAACAGAGCAGAGGCACAAACACACAGCAGTTTAAAAGACTATAGCATATCTATGTGACATTGTCACACAGCAGGCAGGATGGCAGTAATATAGACTACATATACATAAATATTTTTTTCATTGGTCAAGAACTAGATCAGAGGCCCGAGGGCAGTACAGGCAAATGGAGGTGGAGTATGTATGTAGTGTAAGGCTGGTAAAGGATTGATTGATTATAATTGATTGATTAAAAAAATAAATTAAGGCCATAAAATAATACAATATTAATATCCAAGGATTCCTCACAAGGGTTGAAAGAGAAGCCAAGAAAATTAATAGTTGCACCGCAGAGCTGCAAATTCCAAAATAGAATATCTTACACTAACAATTAATAGGAGGCTGACCTGCTGGCTATATTACCCCCCCCCTCTTTCCTAATTGGGTAACACACACCTGTAGTACATTTATGAGCTGCACCAGGGAGTCTAAGCTAAGCCGGCCCTAACCAATTCGGTGCCCTAGGTAAGATTTTCTCTGGTGTCCCCATCAGAAAATTCCAGGTTCTCTCCTCACAGCACCCCTCTCAGCACACTGCTGTCACTAAAGAAAAAAGGGACAGGTTTTAGGGGAAAGTTACTTATACCCCCACCGCAGAAGGCATTCTATAGGGCAAATTCTACCCTCACAGCACTTCTCTTCCCTCACAGCACCCGTCACCCAACACAGCACCTGTCACCCAGAACAGTACCCCCACAGCACAGATTACAGCACAGCATCCCTTACCAGGCACAGCACCCCTCACAGCACAGATTATAGTACAGCACCCCTCACCCAGCATAGCACCCCTCCACTGCACAGATTATAGTACAGCATCCCTCACCCAGCACATCACCCCTCAGAACAGATTATAGTACTGTACTATAGTACTAAGATTGTAAGTTACTTGTTTCCTGTTCACCTATTCTATGTACTATGTAAGGCGCTGCGGAACACTTGTGGTGCCATATAAATAAAGGATAATAATAATAATAATACAGCATTGCTCACAGCACAGCACACATTACCCCTCGCCCAGCACAGTCAGCACCCATCACGGTACAGGCAAACCCCCACACCCCACCTGCTGCATATAAGTTTACAGGACACCCATGTAGACTGTTGTAGCACATCTCAGTAGAATGTTAGCTGATGGTTGCACCTTGTTGTTACTTTCTACCACCTTCTATCCTGGTGACATCATCATAGTCCCTTCTTACCAATGTGGATGATGGAGTCCACCTGAGCATTCTCCTATCCCCCTGGACCCCACTCCCAATATCTCTCCCCCTCCCCCCCAAAGCAGTGTATTAAACACCCTGAGCCCCCACTCCCTATGTGTTTCTGCATTCTGCCCTCCCCTCAATTAGTGTCCTCAGTCCTGAGCTCCCACACACCCTTGTCTCTGCCCCCCGCATAACAGGTCATCAGCCCCAACATATATCTGACTCCCCCTCACCCATAGCAGTATCATCAGCTCCCTGAGTCCCTACTTCCCATGTCTTTGTCTCACCCTCTCACAGCAGTGCCATCAGCCCCACTCCCCATATGTATCTGCCTCCCCCTCCCCATAGCAGTATCATCAGCTCACTGAGCCCCTATTCCCCATGTATTTGTCTCACCTCCCATAGCAGTGCCATCAGCCCCCACTCCCCATATGTATATATCTCCTCCTCCCCCATAGCAGTATCATCAGCTCCCTGAGCCCCTACTCCCCATGTCTTTGTCTGCCCCTCCTATAGTAGTGCCATCAGCCCCACTCCCTAAATGTATCTGCCTCCCCTCATCCAGCTCTTACCTTTATCCTGTGTGGTGGAGCCATGTCTGTCAGCAGCTCTGCGGGTGTTGCCTGGCTTCTCCTCTCCCTTTGCATTCTGCTCTGCAGTAGCTCGCGTCAGCCTCACAGGCAGAAAGTGAAAGTAAATACACTTCCTGCCTGTGTGAAACTGAGTGTCCTGCTCCTGCTGCAGCCTCCTGGCTGCCTCGGATTGCCGCACCCGAGCAACTCCAGTTGCCCTTAGGCATTTGCCTTTAATGCCTATGCCTAGGGCTGGCCCAGAGTCTGAGTATGAGGGATAATACCATGTTTTTCTCCTAAATCTTGTCCACATGCAGATATATTTTCTGCTCATCCATGATCTACAAGCTTGCAAGCATTTCTGTTGGCTGTTGTGAATAATACAACTTGTGCATATTACTGAATAATTTTAAATATGCTCCATAATTTTGTTAGGTTTTTTTTTTATGAGTCACCACATTATTCTGGTTAAAAATGTGTTGCAAATTAGTAATGTATTAAAACAATAACCAATAAAACTGTTTGTAAACGCAAAAAAGTCATCCCGAATGCCCCCCAAAAATACAGCCCATAATGAAAAGAAAAGCGGTGCAAGATGGAATTGTCCTTTGGTCCTCCCACCCACACTTATGTTGGATATTAAAAATGACAATCACAGTTTAACAAACCAAGCACTTCAGTGACAGGGACTGCCACATTTGTGGCTGAAGTCCTTGGATTGTTTGGGTCCCCACAAAACAAATTTTTGGAAGGACTATATCCGATTATTAAAGAGGAGGTTGATGATGAGGGTGTTAGTAGTGGAGATTGCATGTGCTGGTCCAAGCTGCTGGTAGCTGATACTGGACTGCTTGCTATTATTTAAAGAATTATTATAATTTTGTTAAATAAGTTGCATGAATTCACTGAAAATGATGTAACAGGGAGGAAGTGCATAGATGGTTATAGTCCCTGCCTCTATTAACTTTGGCCTCACAAATGGTACAGATGCCTTCACAAATGTTGTCAGAATTTGGGTTAAAATAATTCCACACAAAAGTGGTGGCTTTTCTGGTCTTATGCCCAGGCATGACAATGGCTTTCTCTATATCACAAGCAAGAACTGCTGCCACTGGTGGCTGACTTGCACAAACATCCTCAACATCAACATCCTCATTAGAGTCAGATAGTACACAAATATTCCCCTCATCCTTCTGTTGCACTTCCACACTAGCATCCTTAATTTCTATTATGTCACCATCTTTACTTGTGCTGCTCAACCCTTCATTTACAGAGAGTGCAGATATGTCTAGACTCTGAGAAGGTGTTACATTGTCATGTGAGGGTACAGAAGAAGATGCCTAACTGGCAGCAGTTTCAGAACCGCCACTCACAAAAATAGGTCAAGGCCTGAGCCTTTCCTTGCCACTGTGGTGTGGTGTATGGTATGTTGGTAATTTTATGTTTTTCTGCCGGAAACTTTCCCTTTATTAAAGGTCTTTTTTTTCTTTAGCAATATAATAAAATGTGTGTTTTTGGATTTTAGATGTCCTGACTGAAAGCCTCTATGCCCTTTGCGTGTAGTGTATGGCATGTTGGCAATGTTATATTTTTCGGCAGGAAACTTTGCCTTTATTATTAGAGGTGATGTTTTTTTCATTGTGAAATATTGTTTTGATTTCAGGTGCCCTGTCTTAGACCCTCAAAGCCATTGAGCACCGTATTTAGTAGATGTTGAATGTCGAGTTTTATCATGACTGGCAGCAACTGCAGCACTAGAACTTGGTTGCTGCTCCTAATCTTCTATCGACTGATTGTGATCCATATCAACTCACAGCACTGATATTAACGTGGTGACATGACACCTACTGAGCGTTATTGTAACACAGTACCACAGCCTGGCCTTGAACACACAAGTTTTTTTTTTTACACACTGCTGCAACTCACTGAGTTTATAGGCACACTGGCATCTAATGAACATTATTATTTTACAACACAATATGCCTGAACCTGACCAACACACAAAAGTTTTTTTTGTTTTTTATTTTTATAATTTTTACACACTGCTGCAACTATAGTAATTGTGGCACACTGGCACCTAAACAATGCCCTAAAAGACAAACAAGGGGATAACAATGAGCTACAGGGATAAGAGCATAGCTTTATGGAAGACTTTAAATACATTTGCAAGAAAGTTGTGATATGGTGTACTGTAGTTGCCACTACAGTATGGAAAGCTAATGATTTATTTTTCCAAGATTGTTAGAAAAATTTATAGTTTACCAAGTGAGCAGAAGCAAACATTGTTTATTAAGCAGGGAAATGCTTTATGTAATTTATTTTTTCTCTGTGAGAAGGTCAGTGTAGTATAGACAGATTGAGAGAGACTTCACTAGAATCGGATGTGTTTCTGATGCTTTAACTACTATCTATCAAGCAGCTCTGCCTCTGTCACTCCTATCTATCAAGCAGCTCTGCCTCTGATAGAAAGAAAAAGCTCTTTTGCAAAATTTGCATTAAGTCCTGACTCCTTTCACTCCTCTTTGTCTCTCCATATGGTATTATCTGTGAAATGGTGCCCAAGTCATGATGGAGGGACTTATATAGAATCCAAAACACGAGAGATCCAATGCCAGGAAGATGATGTTATGCCTCATTTTGGAATCTGAGACTGGCAGGAAAACCTGAGTCATGACTCGGATTCATTTATAATCAGTAAGATTTGTTTGGTTTCTAGGAAACTGAACGTACTCATCTCTAGTTTGTCACAAAATAAAGCAAAACTAGACTTATGTCAGTACCATTCTGTTTGAGAGTGGATTAGAGCTTTACAATATATGAACTTCATACTGTTATCTTTTCCTTAAAAATGTGCCACTAAGGTCCACAATGTTATAAAAATACATTTGTGATAAATAAAAAGACTATTAGCCTATGCATGAGACAGGACATTGCTCCTGGAGTATTATTCGTTGAATTTTTTTATCGTGCACATCCATTGAAATAGGTATTTATAGCAGGAAAAAAGTGTGCCCTGTTTTGGTCCTCTATGTCTGCTGACATTGAGTGAGTTGGCTCTGTCTATGCCCCCTGCACTGATTTATGCATGCATCATGCCAATGAACCACTCACTCTCCATGAGGTACTTAACCTCCCTTTGATTATTGTTGCTTCAGATGTCTTTGAATTTATGGCAGGGTTAGGATACTGACACCTGTTGGGTAATTATCCTGACCCTACCCCTAACCATCCCTCCCCACACCCTAAACCTCCCCTCCTAGTGCCTAACCCTAACCTTCCCCCTAGTGCCTAACCCTAAATCCTAGCCCTCCACATAATCCTGCTACTTAATGTCAGGATGCTGGCGCTGGGATTCTGATTGGTGTTCTGAGCGTGCTTCAACTGCATCCCAAAAAAATAGCGTCAGGCTTCAGTCATGGTAGAACTTCAACATCTACTAAAGGTGTTCCAGGGAAAACAAAAGTTAAGAAAGGGCATCTGAAATCTAAATAATATTTCATAATGTTAAAGAAAACATAACCTCTAATAAGAAAAGGAAAATTTACTGCCGAAAACCGTAAAATAGCCAACATTTCATACACCATGTGCAGTGGCAAGGAAAGGCTCAGGCCATGGCCTCCCTTTGCGAGTGGTGGTCCTGCTAAAAATGTATCATGCAATAGAATACCTATTGTAGGAGCCGGGGCCAAACATAGTCAGGCATCTTCGGAAACCACACATGCAACACTTTCTCATTCTAAGGGCTCAATCCAATTAGGTGCAATGTACTCGCGTGCGCTAGTCATCGTGACAGTGGCCGTGCTTGATGGCTGCCCAGATTCACCTGAAAGCGAGCAAATTCAGGCGAATTCAGTAGCGAGCTGGGCTGTGAAGGGTCCGATGTGCCGGGCCGTTGCCATTGCCTGCGTTTTAACACCGTTGCCACGGCACATCGCACCTAATTGGATCGAGCCCTAAGTCTACATGTGTCACCTTTAAAACACACAAATCAGTTCACCAAAACAAAACTAAGGCTGAAGAACAAACTGTGTGTTCACAAACTTCACAAATCCCTGAGGAGAGTCTTAAGTGTGTTCAAGAGTGCTATGTGTGAGTCTGACATTTTTGACACTGTACAGTACTCTTATGGGTATACTTACTAAAGTGAGAGTTTTTAGAAGTGGAGATGTTGCCCATAGCAACTAATCACATTCTAGCTATTATCTTCTAGAAGGTGCTAGATAAATGCTAAGTCGAATCTGACTGGTTGTTATGGGCAACATCTCCACTTCTAAAAACTCTCACTTTAGTAAATATACCCCTTAGAGAATCCTCCTTCCCCCATTTCTGCACCCTCTGCAAACGTGGGAAAGAGCAGCACAAGTAAAGATGATGACTTAGAATTTGAGGTTGCTACTGTTGAAGTGCAACATGGTGAGGGGGATATTTGTCTACTATCTGATGCTGATGAGGCTGTTGATGATGAGGATATTGTTTGTATCAAAATAAGTCAGACACCAATGGCAGCAGTTCTTGCCAGTGATGAAAAGGTTATTGTCATGCTTAGGCAAAAGACAAAAAAATCCACCTCTTTTGTGTGAAATTATTTTTACTAGGGGTGAGCGGGTTCGGATTTCTGAAATCCGAACCCCCCGATCCGAGGTCGATCCGAGTCAGGCTCGACTTTTCCCGCCTGACTCGGATCTGAAATCGAGGCAAAACATCATCATCCCGCCTTCCGGGTCTTGCGGGTTTTGGAATCTATATAAGGTACCCGCGTCGGCGCCATTTTCTCACTCGGCTGTGGACAGTGAAGAGGGAGGGTGGGAGTTAGGGCTGGCTGGGCTGGGCTGTGCAGTGTAGTGCAGTGTAGTGTTGTGCTGTGCTGTGCTGCTGTTGTCCATAGGGGCTGTGTCCACTCCTCCAAAGTCCATAGGGGCTGGCTGTGTTGTGCTGTGCTGCTATTGTCCATAGGGGCTGTGTCCACTCCTCCAAAGTCCATAGGGGCTGGCTGGACTGTGTTG
Organism: Taudactylus pleione; assembly: GCA_031769625.1. Classification (NCBI taxonomy): domain Eukaryota; kingdom Metazoa; phylum Chordata; class Amphibia; order Anura; family Myobatrachidae; genus Taudactylus; species Taudactylus pleione. The sequence goes on from JAUIMM010000171.1 coordinate 2,825,888, forward strand.
TGCAGTCAGTTGTCCATAGGGGCTGTGTCCACTCCAAAGTCCTGTGCAGCGTCCCAGTCCTAAAGGGGTGCTGTAGTGTTGTCCAGGCGGTGCTCTGTCCATCAGGGGTGCTCCCCCCAAGTGCAAAAAAAATAAAGATTTTTTTCTGTGTTTGTGAATTGTGTGCGCAGTAGCCGCACGTGCATCAGCAAAGTAGCGCCAAGCGTGCGCCTGTGTCATAAGTAAAGGGCCGGCTGGCTTGACTATTAAAGGGTGCTGTAACCCCCAAAGTGCACTCCAAACCAAATAAAAAAATATTTTCTGTGTTTGTGAATTGTGTGCACTGTGGCTGCACGTGCATCAACAAAGGAGCAGCACCAAGCGTGCGCCTGTGTCCCATAAGTAAAGGGCCGGCTGGCTTGTCCATTAAAGGGTGCTGTAACCCCAAAATTGCACTCCAAACAAAATAAAAAAAAAATATTTTTGTGTTGTGAATTGTGTGCGCAGTAGCCGCACGTGCATCAACAAAGTAGCGCCAAGCGTGCGCCTGTGTCCCATAAGTAAAGGGCCAGCTGGCTTGTCTATTAAAGGGTGCTGTAAACCCCAAATTGCAGTCCAAAAAAAATAAAAAATATATATTTTTGTGAATTGTGTGCGCAGTAGCCGCACGTGCATCAACAAAGTAGCGCCAAGTGTGCGCCTGTGTCATAAGTAAAGGGCCGGCTGGCTTGACCGTTAAAGGGTGCTGTAACCTCCAAAGTGCACTCCAGACCAAATAAAAAAATATTTTCTGTGTTTGTGAATTGTGTGCACTGTGCCTGCACTTGCATCAAAAAAGGAGCTGCGCCAAGCATGCGCCTGTGTCCCATAAGTAAAGGGCCGGCTGGCTCATTTCTTAAAGGGTGGTGTAACCCACAAAGTGCACTAGTCTCCAACAAAAATAAAAAAATATTTTCTGTGTTTGTGTGCGCCTTAGCCGCACATATATATCAATATAACATAAATGGAGGACCAAACTTTCTCCGATAAAAATAAAATAGGGAAAGATCAAGAACCACTTCCTCCTAGTGCTGTTGCTGCTGCTGGGAGTTGTTCATCATCCCAGAGAGGAAGTAGGAACACCACTACTTTTACTAAACAATTGACCCTCCAACAGTTCTTAGCGAGGAGGATGAAGTACGACAGCAGTCATCCTGAAGCAAAACGTATAACTGAGGCCTTGACTGCTATGTTGGTGTTAGACGTGCGTCCGGTATGCGCCATTAGTGCTGTGGGATTTAGACAATTGATGGAGGTAGTGTGTCCCCGGTTCCAAATCCCGTCTAGATTCCACTTCACGAGGCAGGCGATACCGAGACTGTACAGAAACGTCAGAAAAAGTGTCCTCAGTGTCCTGAAAAATGCGGTTGAACCCAATGTCCACTTAACCATGGACATGTGGACAAGTGGAATAAGGCTGACTAAGGACTATATGACTGTGACAGCCAACTGGGTAAATGTATCACCTTACACAGCAACAACAGCAGCTTCACCAGTAGCAGCATCTCAGAAACGCCAGCTCATTCCAAGGCAGGCTACGCTGTGTATCACCGGTTTCAGTAAGAGGCACACCGCCGACAACCTCTTAGAGAAACTGAGGGAAATCATCGCCCTGTGGCTTACCCACTTAGATTCTCCTGGGGATTTGTAATATCTGACAATGCCACCAATATTGTACGGGCATTACATCTGGGCAAATTCCAGCACGTCCCTTGTTTTGCTCACACAATAAACTTGGTGGTTCAGAATTTTCTGAAAAGCGACAGGGGCATGCAGGAGACGCTTTGGGTCGCCCGAAAAATTTCTGGCCACTTTTGCCATTCAGCGACTGTGTGCGCCTGTGTCATAAGTAAAGGGCCGGCTGGCTTGTCCGTTAAAGGGTGCTGTAACCCCCAAAGTGCACTCCAAACAAAATAAAAAATTCTTTTTTTCCTGTCTTTGTGAAATGTGTGGGCTGTAGCCGCACCTGCATCCTCAAAGCAGCAGCGACAAGAGTGCGTCTGTCTGTTAAAAGGTGGTGTAACCCCCAAAGTGCGCTCCACAAACAATAAAAAAATTCTTCTTCTTTTTTCTGTCTTTGTGAATTGTGTGGGCTGTAGCCGCACCTGCATCCTCAAAGCAGCAGCGACAAGCGTGCCTCTGTCTGTTAAAGGGTGGTGTAACCCTCAAAGTGCGCTCCACAAACAATAAAAATATTCTTTTTTTTAGTGTCTTTGTGAAATGTGTGGGCTGTAGCCGCACCTGCATCCTCAAAGCAGCAGCGACAAGCGTGCGTCTGTCTGTTAAAGGGTGGTGTACCCCCCAAAGTGCGCTCCACAAAAAATAAAAAATTATTTTTTTTTCTGTCTTTGTGAATTGTGTGGGCTGTAGCACCTGCATCCTCAAAGCAGCAGCGACAAGTGTGCGTCTGTCTGTTAAAGGATTACATCGGTGACAGCATCCAAGTAGGCATGTCAGACAGTCCGTACATGTACTGGCAGGAAAAAGAGGCAATTTGGAGGCCCCTGAACAAACTGGCTCTATTTTACCTGAGTTGCCCCCCCTCCAGTGTGTACTCCGAAAGAGTGTTTAGTGCAGCCGGGAACCTTGTCAGCGAAAGGCGTAGGAGGTTGCTTCCACAAAATGTGGAGAAGATGATGTTCATAAAAATTAATTATCAACTCTTCCAGGGAGACCAGCCTCCAGAACGTACAGAGGGACCTGTGGTGGTGGATTCCAGCGGGGACGAATTAATACTCTGTGAGGATGAGGATGTACACAACACTGAAGAGGGTGAGAAATCGGTGAATGAGAAGGATGAGGGCGACATCTTGCCTCCGTAGAGCCAGTTTGTGCGGGGACAGATTATTTGCCAGCTTGTTTTGTGGGGGCCCAAACGAACCAATCATTTCAGCCACAGTCGTGTGGCAGACCTTGGTGCTGAAATGATAGGTTTGTTAAAGTGTGCATGTCCTGTTTATACAACATAAGGGTGGGTGGGAGGGCCCAAGGACAATTTCATCTTGCACCTCTTTTTTTTCTTTGCATTATGTACTGTTTGCGGCCTAGTTTTTCAAACTGCCATCCTGTCTGCCACTGCAGTGTCACTCCTAGATGGGCCACATGTTTGTGCCGCCCACTCGTGTCGCTTAGCATAGTCATCCATCTACCTCGGTGCAACCTTTTGGACATAAAAACACTATTGTGAGGTGTTCAGAATAGACTGGAAATGAGTGGAAATTAAGGTTTTTGACGTTAATAATAGCATAGGAGCAGAAAAATCAACACATTCTGTGATTTTAGCTGTATTTATGCTTTTTAAAAAAAAAAATACAGATCCAAAACACAAAACCCAGAACCCAAAACACTGAAGGGTGGTTTTGGGAAAACCAATCCAGATCCAAAACACGAAGAAAGATCCAGATTCAAAACCAAAACACGAAAAGTGGCCGGTGCACACCCCTAATTTTTACCCAAATCCTGACATTTGTCAAGCTATCTGTGCTGTTTGTGAAGTCAAAGTAAGTATAGCTAGGGACGTTACCCATCTAGAAACCTCCTCCCTGTTACGTCAAACAAATCCACCTCTTTTGTGTGAAATTATTTTTACCCAAATCCTGACATTTGAAAACTATCTGTCCTGTTTGTGAAGTCAAAGTAAGTAGAGCTAGGGACGTTAACCATCTAGAAACCTCCTCCCTGTTACATCATTTACAGCAAGTTCATGCAAAGTTTTTGGAAAATCTGGTAAAATAATAACAAGCAGTCCAGCATCAGCTAGCTCCCAGCTCTCCGCTAGATCCCATCTCATGCAATCTCCACTGCCAACACCTTTACCATTTATCTTCTCATTAATGATCAGAGGTAGTCCTCCCACAATTGACAAAGGCAAATTGATTCTCCCCTATCCAGGATTCCCCATAAGAATACTTGCACGCTAGGGTTTCTGCTGCTGCTGGTGGTAACTATTCATCCCAGAAGGGGACCAAGAAGACTACTTTTAAACAACAATTGACTGTGCACCAATCTTTTGCAAGAGGACGCAAGTATGAAAGCAACCATCCAGTTGCACAGCAGATCACTGAAGCCATGATGGCTATGCTAGCATTAGATCTGCATCCAATATCTGCCATCCATGCATTTGGTTTTAGACAGTTAATTGAGGTCCTGTGTCCCAGCTACCAAATTCCTCGTCTGTACCGGGATGTTAAGAAAAACTATTTCTTGGCCATTGTACCCACTATCCACTTAACCGCAGGTATGTGGACAAGCTGTACTGGTCAAACTAAAGATTACATGACTGTGACAGCCCACTGGGTGAGTGTATTGCCTTTAATAGCAGCATCTAACACACAATGCCATCTTATCCACAGGCAGGCTACTCTCTGTATCACCGTTGTCAACCTCTTTTTGATAATGCATGTAAGATTGTGAGAGCATTACAACTGGGTGAATTTGAACACGTCCCATGTTTTGCCAACAGAAGAAAACTTGGTGGTTTTAAAAAAAATTTAACGTGAAAGGGGAGTTCAGGAGATTCGGTCTGTAGCCTGAAAAAATTCTGGACACTTTTGGCATTCAGAAACTGCATGTAAAACATTTCAGCAGCTGCAAGAACGGTTCAGTTTGCCATGCCACTAACTGAAGCAAGAGGTAGTGACTAGGCAGAATTCCACCCTTTATATGCTTCAGCAAATGGAGGAACAGCAACAAGCCATTAAAACCTACACAGCAAGCCTTGACAATAGGAAGAGGAGGGGGAATGTACCTTAGTCCAGGTCACTGGAGAATACTCTCTGTTTTATCCAAGCTACTGAAACCATTTGAAGTAGTAACTAATTAAATGAGTTTAGACACTGCCAGTCAGGTGATTCCCTTAATAAAACTACTGGAATAGCAGCTAGAGAAACTGAAGGAGAAGATGAAACAAAGTGATTCCGCTAAGTATATTGAACTTGTAGTTCAACTTCTTTATTCGCTTTACCAGGACCATAGGGATGTCATGATATTGCAATTTAATCACTAAATTTTGACAACCATGCTTGACCGTAGGTTTAAGTAATACATAATGTCTTTCTTTCCAACTAACACAGATCTTAAGATACCATTTTGACATCTGGGCAGGCTTAAAAGAATTGTCCACAGTTATTGTAGGATACTTATCACCGGATCAATTCAGTATTGCTCCAGTGCAGGGACAACTGCTCTGAAAAGCAGCTGTTCCCACGATTAGTAGCAGAAGTACCTCCCCCTTGCCGGCTTCTGCGCATGTATGACTGGACCCCTAATAATCAATGGCCCGTTACATAAAATATGCGAAAACTAGTGTTTCCGCATGTGTAATAGCCATTAGGTGATAGCTCCCTATTTGTAGATATTTGTTGTTTTTTTTGTGGATCAACAGATTGGAATTTTATAGGAATAGAAAGAATAAGCTTTATTGCTGGATAAAATATATTCCCTGATTCAGGGCTGTACACAATCCACATACAAAGCCAGTACTCACTTAGTTGAGTGATTTTATTATTAAAGATTTGTACGGCGCGTGCATTACACAGAGTGGACGCACAAAGGCACTGTTACCGTCCAGACAGACGGTATAAAAATGTGGTGGAAAAGTGATGAGTGTTCCTGGGTGGTGACTGGAAGGTGTCTAGAAATGCACACACAAATTATCTATTCAGTTGGGCATGTTATGGGAGCGTCGCGGGCATGCCAATGCATGTGGCTGTATTCAGAGATGCACAGACACAGGAGGCCATAGTCAGATGATGTAACTACATCTGTCATAGGGCTGGTGCAAGTTTCGATGGTGTGACTGATGGTGGCATCTAAGAATGCACCAATCAGTATTACTGCATGCACAGATGCCAAAAGTGGGCGCCTCCGCCCTGGCACATGCGGTCGCACGAATGAACACTGGGGAAAGAGTTTGTAGTGGCATTTTCATAAAGTCGCAGACAGGTGACCTCCAGTAGACGCTGCGGCACGCACCTCTGCCTGTGACTCAGGCCCCTGTGTTCTGTGCTAGTTAGATCCAGCATTCATTACTGCATTCATTCTACACACCATACTTTTTTTTTTTGTACTGTATTTTCTCTATTTTTTTTTCTTTTAACTGACATGGCTGCATTAATAATAAGCTGGACTACTTAAAAGTTGAAAGGTTGACAAAGTCTTTAATCTACAATGCAGATAGGTATCTCTCAAAGTAAGATCTTGTCTGTTCCAGTCTTTAAAACTTATTTTTTTTTTTTATTGCTTCCATGTGGGTGAAATAAAAATACTTGTTATCTGTTTTGGAGTTACTTGCATCTGATATGCACTGGTTAACAAGAGAAATGCTCTCAACCTTGGTGGCATCTCTGTCCTTGGATCAGTCGCTCTCAGGAATTATTGGGATGATGTCACCAGCCATTTAAATTCCAGAAAATGGACGATCATTTCATCAGGAATCTACAATTCTAACATACTAGGAGAGAGCGCTGTAATTTAGGACATAAAATATAGGTACAAGCAGTAAATCAGGAGAAGGAACCTGAACTTTTGAACTTTGCGCACACATTCTCCATATCCAAACCCTTATTTTACGACCATAGCGTGTGTCAGCCCACATATGTCAATGGACTATGTAATGTTACCTATTATTCTCCAAGCGGATTATTAAAAGAAGGGAATAAAGCGGTACAAGACTAAACTCGTACGTGCTTTTTCTCTGTGATTACAACTTCACATATAGTATTTATGAACTGTTTAATAGGTCAATAATGTTCCAAGTATATAATTGTAGGCTACAAATATTTCTGACTATTTATATGTTGTCATATTTATATCCATTGATCAGCTTACTTCTAGACATGCATTTTAAATACACTATAGGACATATTCATTACCGATAATAATTAAGTATTCATCTTGCTGAGAGTAGCAGTGGTGAATACAAAATCACCAAAGCAAGTCAACATTACTCCTGTGCTGTGACAGCTGATCCGAAAATTGTCTATCCCCGTGAAATTTATCACCGCTACTTCTGTAGCAGTGAAGATTAACTCGGCAGTGTTAGTGCGCTTGCGTGAACTTGAGTTCACTTATGAGCACAAAGAACCCGACATCCGACAGAGGGATCTGATCAGGGCAGAGGAATCTGAATGAGAGAAGGATCAGGGATTCGAGAATGGACACCATCTAAAGATGGCGTCCGTTCTCGCAATCATACCCGAAAATGATGTATTTTTGCAATTTGATGAATAAGGAAATAAGGAGATCCCCATACTAGTGTTTAGGGGCCATGTTCGGATTCAGAGATGACAGGTAAGCAGGAGATTTCAGTGAAATCTACTGCATTACCTGTTTAATGAATGGGGACAAAACTTACGTTTCACAAAGGTAGGTGAAAATGTAATATTTTCACCTACTTTAAGTATAATTAATACGTCCCTATAAGATGTTCTAGTCAATGACAAATTTATATTTACACCTGATTAATCATAAAACATGCTGGTGGACAGGTATGAAACTGGTGCATAGATCAGAAGGTTCTGTTACCCATATCAACCAAACGTCTGCTTTCATTTTCTAATCAGTATCAGAAAACTGGTAGAATCTGATGTGGGTTACTGCACCCTTGTTGCTACCTATGAACCAGTCTTCATGAATGTACCGTGTCAGATTTATAGGGCAGGATCTGGAAGAGGGAGAGGGGTACTATATGTATCTGGAATTTGCAATCCGAAAAAAAATATGGGCCTGATTTAATTTCAATGATATGTCTTTGTGTCTGTCTGTTTGTTTTTATTGCATCTCCTTTTCATACACTGACAAATAGTCTACAAATAAAAGTGTCCAGCATGGCATAGAAAGAATGTTTTGTTTAGTTGTATGTTCTGTTAAGTAACAGAGATGCCAGATGTGTGCAAATGACTGTATTGTAAGTTCTAAAATGATATATAGTAAGTAAACTGCTCCAACTGCCTTTATTGTGAGTGTGATAACAATAGTTTTCACCTCAAATCAAGTACCATGCCCTGCCTGTTCCTAATCTAGCCGTCTTACTTCAGCAAGGGTGTATTTTTGTATATCGGAGATATTTGTTGTTTGGTTATTTTTCATATATGCTCATCGGTTGACCTCTGTGAAAGGACCAAGTTTATTTATTCCTTAAAGCACACAATGACAGCTCTCAGTTATCTTACTAAATTATAACAAATAGGGATCTATGGGCCTGATTCCTCACGGATCGCAAGTGCAACAGTGTACACAGATTGGCCTATGGTGCGTACTGCGCATAAATATGCACCGCAGTGCACGTGTGTGAGTTGGCATTGTGATCGCACTGCGATTACCTATGCAGATACAAAGCCATCGCAGATCAAGGGACGGGACGTCAGCTTTTGGGGGTGATGATGGGGGTGTGGTCAGAGAAAACGCAGGCCTATCTGTCCGTTTGAACGCCGTTGCATAGTGTACATAAATTAGCCACTGCGACGGCATACACAGCTTGTGTACTCACTGCATGCGACGAGGTTAGCAATTCCTGAGCAAGGTCAGACCTGCTGTAATTGTGCGTGACGGGCCAATGTTACTCGATGTTCCCAATATATACGTAGGACTGCAAGGTATTACGGATGTAAGATAGCAGTAGTGGGCGTCTCTATGCTGGCTGTGCGACGGCTTTGCGATTGTATTCATTTGCATATTTTCCCAGGAGACCTGCGTACGTAATCGCAGCCGTGATCGCAATAGCGATCTGTAGTGAAGCAGGCCCTATATGCTGGATACTTTATGTAATTATAAATTATTTAACACACTTAGAAATTTATTTCCACATATTGTTCCATTAAAGCATAGGTGGACCAGTTGCTGATGACATGCACAAAGAATTTTTGTACTTATGTGGGGGATGCTTGCATTAACTGTTTATTGCTGCATCTTTTATACACAGGCAGTTAAATGAACCTATCTAGTTTCTCACAATTTCATTTTTGCGTGAGGCCTTAGCAAAGGCCATGTTAAACCCGTGAGGTGAAACATCCTTGGGTGCATGAGACGTTTTCCCACAGAAGATCCATGCAGACCATCATTGGTGTGTTAAACAAAGAGGATTACAGAGGATTAACTAACATATCACCCTCCAGCGCGATAGCCTGGGGCAGGCACAGAAAGATTCACTCATGCAGCAAACACTCTTTGCTTGACCAGAGCCCAACCTCATCAGTGCTACTTAAAGTAAAGAGAAAGTTAAGTCACTTCTCCAGATTAGTAAATAATCTCATGTTTTGTGGTATATAAGCAGGCACAGGTAATTGGCAAGTAAACAATCAATAGCTAAAATGATCAAAGAAAGTGTTTCAGCCTTCTAACTGTGATAAATAGCGCAAAACATAATAGAAAACTAAAATTATGGTCCAACACAAAATAATAATAATAATAATAATAATAATAATAATAATAATAATAATAATAATAATAATAATAATATAATAACAACAGAGAATAAACTTAATTCTGGAAGGGCAAATTCTTAACTTTTATTTGTGGATTATATAATATGTATTATCTTTACAGGCACTTTGACAGTCTGTTTTTACTTTTCCACCTAATAGAAGATTTTGATTTATTTAAATATTCTTTGTGATGTTATTGATCTATATAACAGTGTATAATGGGCCTGATTCAGCAAGGATCGCAATTGCAAAGCTGCACGCAGATCCTTGCAATAATGCAAATGCAGTGGGAGGTGTATGACACCCTCTGCGCCATTTGCGATCCCAGCACTGCGACGAAGGTGGCAGGTGGGGATCACCATCGCGACCATCGGTGGTTAATGGTTACGATGGTGGACCACGCCAGGCGGCCGGCCAGCTGAGCAAGCATCAGCTTACTCAGGCTGGCCGGCTTGCGAGCCCAGCAGACTGCATACATCCAAGCAGTCCCTGGGCTGGCCACTCCTGGAAAACGGGGCGTACATGCCTCGTATCCGGGAACGCCGGCCGACCCTGCCCCGCAACGCCCCTTAAATGCCTCTGCCTGTCAATCAGGCTGAGCATTCAAGGGCTTGCATGCGTTTTAGCAGGGCCCATTCTGCACACTCATAGAATGGGTTCTGCGCATGCACAGATTCCCGATAATCGGGAATCTGCGTTCAGCAGTGCACTGCTGAATCAGACCCAGTATTCACTAGGCCTTGGAATTCCAAAGCGTTATGCAAGATATTGGGGCGACTCCCTAATGCCCAAACCTCAGTTTATATCCATGTTTTTCTTAAGCTATGTAAAAACATGTATAAAGTTATAATTAAAGGCAGAAGTTGTTTTAAACCCAACAAGCAGTGCATGTAGAGCTTTTATCTGCATATAAGTGCAACTAAAAATAAAAGTTCTTCTGCATATTATTTGTACATTTATGTTTATTGTTCCAGTACTTGCTAGAAATGAAAAGCTTGATTATGCCACCAGAGCACATACTGAAGCGAGGAGACAGTGAAGCAGTGGCATATGCCTTTTATCACCTTCAGCACTGGAAACGTGTGGAGGGAGCACTGAATTTACTGCACTGCACATGGGAGGGCAGTAAGTATGTCTTGTCATTCTACTGTACCGTTTATTGCTTCACTGCGCAGGTTCATAACCTGCCTATCTTAATTAAATTGTCAGCACCAGTGGAATGCTCTGTTGCCTGTATTAATTTCAAAGGGAGCCCCTAGCACTTGTGTTATTGTTTGAAGTGGGAACACTAATTTAGTTATCTCAATGCACTATTCAGAAGAGATCAAAGAGATCATCTTATCTTTATCCTTTCCAGTGGGATCTTGGTAATGAAGATTTGTTTTTAAAATTAGACATAAATGTAACCTTTTATCTCTTTGTTTGCACATGAAAATATGATTTTCATAGTTTTCTTATTGCACAATATAAATGCCGTGTCATTTAAATTGTTCTTTCTTTGAACAAGCATAATATATACAAACTCATGTATTGTCTTGTGTTGCTTCCTAATTCACAATTTCATCACTTTTAACATCACTGAGTGAATATAGAAGAAAAACAATTATTTTACTAACTTGTTCCTTAAAATGTACCTATCACTTCCAAGCACTGACATGGTGAAGGGTGGAATTTTGTTGGCTGCTCAACTATTAAACTAATCAATACACTAGGAGCTAGAGACATTACTTAAAGTCAGGGTGATGTAATACTACTTACTACTTAGTGAAACGGATGCATTCTCATGATTCAGAATTTTGGTGCCTTCTCTATGTGTAGGTGACAGGTACTCTTCAAGAGCTTTATATTTTTAATCTTTTATGATATTACAAAATGTTCAATTTAAAGCAATGCACTTTTTGTTCCTTATTAACTGACGTTTATTATTTTTTGGTAGTGGTGTTAATACCACAAGAACTACTAATAACATTTACAAATATATACATACAAACCTTTTACACATGCACATTACTTGCGGTTAAGAATCAGACCCTAAAACAGTCCACAAACCCCAAGGGTTAATTTAAGGCTTGTTTAAGAGGCCCTTAAACTCACCACAAAACATTTAACCTGTGGTACACTGTGACTCAGCAGACTAATGCTAGGTACTTTGGTGAGAGGGGTTGTCTCTCACCTGAATTATCCACATTCTGGTGGAATCAGCTACCTCCAAGGGAGGCTGGAGTGAAACCTGTGCGTTCTGCATTAGCAGTGGAGGTGTGAAATTCCAGGTGTTCACATTTACACAGACCCAGCTGGAATAATCACTGAAGCACAGGAAGGGTTTAAAACTCTCACACACCTGATGCTTGTTGCCCTGATGCTGAGCAGCAACCAGGAAGTAGGGACTCAGTGATGTAGTGCCAGGGTCCAAGAGCTATGCTGGGAGAGCATGCCCAAATTATGGCTGCAAGTAACTGCTGACTGATTAGCACAAGTAGTGCTGAGACTTTTATGTTTCTTTATTTATTTTATGTTATGTACCTGTATGTATGAAGGCAGAGCTAGCCCTAGGCATAGACAAACTAAGCAAATGCCTAGGGGCATCCAAGCCCCACTAGGACCGGCGGAGGTTTGGGGCTGGCATGGCGGGGGCACTTGCTGCCTGCAGTGTCTCTAGCAGCTGCTACTGCCGCTACGCAGTGTCCACGATAGGAGCTCAGCAGCAAATAGTGAGTGGGCAGAGGCAGAACAGCCGTTGGTGGTTTGCGGGGTGGGGCACCTGGACGGTGGCTAGCTGTTAGCGCTGGGGCAGCATGCACTGGGACACGGCCTGCCAGCCTGAGCTGGAAAAAATGGGTCTACCGCCCGTGGCTTGCTGTCCCAAGTCGAGCAGCTCTGCAGGCTGCGCTCAGGTAAAGTAAGTCTGGAACTGGGTGAGGGCTGGGGTGCTGTGAAGCTCACTGCTGGGAGAGGTGTGCTATGCTGGGATAGGGGTGCTGTGATCTGTGCTGGGAGTATAACACAATGGGGGAAGGAGCCACAGCATAGTGAGACCATGCACCTTTTATGGGGCCACATCCCTTTTCAGGATCCCACGGGAGGGGGCACCACCCAAAATATTGCCTAGGGCACTAATTTGGCTAGGGCCGGCTCTGTATGCAGGCCTAAACTCACATATCCTAAGGTGCATTGTTTGCTGCTATTAAAAAGCCACTGCTTTACCAAAAATACCTGTCTGTCTGGAATCCTCATTTCAATACCCCATGTTACAGTACACACTAGACAATGTGTGTACCCAGCGACGGCAAGGAGACAGTACAATATATCGGGTGATCTGTACATACTGCACGATCTGGTGTATGAATTCTCAGTATATTGTTCCCCCGCCTCATGCAGAAGCATGGTGTAGTTTGCCAGATCTTGAGACCTGCCTACACTGCAGGCAGATCTGAAGATGCGACAAATGATGCGCGGAAGCGCGCATAGTGCATACACACTGGACGATGTGGACAATTTGTCATTCAAAATAACAAATCTTCCAATATATCATCTAGTGTGTACCCAGCTTAAGGGCCAGATTCAGATTTGGGAAGAGTAAGATAGAGCAAGTAACTGTATATCTTGGTAAAACCATGCTGTACTGCAGGTGGGGCAGATGTAACATGTGCAGAGAGATTTAGATTTGGGAGGGCTGTGTCCAAACTGAAAACTAAATTTCAGTGTAAATATAAAGCTGTCCAGCATTTGTAGGCTACATGTGAAAGCAGCCAGTTTTTACTGTCCAGGTGCACAGTTACTTGCTCTACCTTACTCTATTCCCAAATTTGTATCAAGCCCTAAGTCAGCATTTGCTATGCCTCTGTCATAGGGTTAGCATTTTAAGGTTTATTTCAGAGGTACAGTGATTATATCCATAAATGTTACAAGGGGAGATGAATCAACCCTTGGAGAGAGATAAAGTGGGAAAGTGTCCCGTAGCGCAGCCAATCGGCTTCTAACTGTAATTTACAGTATCTAGCACAGTATCTGAATTGGCAATAAGAAGCTGATTGATTATTTTTGGTAACTACTCCACTTTATCTCTATCAAAGATTTGAAACATCTCCACCATTAAATGAAAGAAAACACTAAAAACACAAGTCATCATGACCAGTTCCATATAGTAATTTGTTCCCAGCCACTTCTCTGCAGTCAGAAATTGGACCCTAAATATTTAGCAGAGTTCACCAGAATTGCCGGCATTTGATCTGCCGAAGAGGTGATGTAGCTGACCACTTACACTGAGCCGGGCTATTCACATCAGTAGGCCTCGCCTCTGTTCGGGCTAAAATGACAGAATTTGCATAATTTTAGCCCTGCCCCTCCCCTACGTTGCTTACGGTTGACAGTATTATCTCCCCTTCCTGCCCACTTTACTAGGAAGGGGGTGTAATGTGAGAGTTCCACCCACTCTTCTGGTTGTCCAGGGGACTACCCAAAAAATTGTGAGTCTCCCACACCTCTCAGGAGAGAAGGTAAATATGTAGTACACTTTAAAAAATTTCCAACTATATCCCTCCATCAGTGATATAGAAGATATGGTTAAATAAGTAACACTAGCTGAGAAAGCTGGATCATTTTAAGGCTGCCAATAGTTCTAAGACAGAGACTGGAATGTAATCGGTTGCAAGTTTTTTGTGAGTTATAACCATAGATGTATGCAGAAGCTGGCACAGAAAGTGCTGCAATGGGACCTCCATCGGGTCATGAACCACCCCCCAGGACATAGACTACTTACCTGGGTGCCCAGAAACCCCACACTTTTTTTTCCCAAAAAATTTCCAGTACCAGAACAGGCTCAGAGATCTGGGGATGGTTTTGCTTTTGGAGGGAGGCCACACCAATTTGTGTTTTTAATTTTCAACTGTACACACAGAAGTCTGCACAGATCTGACTGATCTGTACAGTGCTCAGCGGAGTCTATTGAGAAGGGGCCTTTACAACTGAACTCTCACATGATACAACACAATCCGTATCACCATCGAATCAAAATAGACAGGCAAACACGGTTTTTAGTAAATAATTTATTTTGGCAGCAAAAATCTCATGCAAATCCCAGTCCCGAATTAATTTAGAAAGGAAAATGACTTTACACCCATATAACTCCTTTTTCGGGTGTATTTTGACACCTGTTATTTTTTGGGGCAATTCCAGTTCCTTTATTTTTACTGTTAAAATCGGACTTTTCATGAAAAAAATATTCAATTACATACAGCCGTTAACGGGATTTGAGTTGCTTTTATAGTGTCTTTTTTAGGGGGGGTCCTGGGTAACCTGAAAATCAAAATTGAACATGTAGAATCTGCTATATGAATGTATTCTGTTTATTTTTTTTTATTGTACATGTAATGTTTTTTAAAATGTATTGCTCTTGTGACCCACACCCCTTAGTTTTTAAGCTGAATTGGATTTTTCCAATGATGTACTTCCTGATGTTTGCAGGATATTGTCACCGGACCTTGAACCTCGGGTTCCCACTAATCATGCAAACAGTGGTTTCAAGAAACTTCTGGCTGATTTTTTTGCACAGGGACTTGTCAGCCTACTTTGTCCCTAGTAGCCGCTATGTCCCAAGCCACTTTTTGCATTCTTTACCTAAGGTCCATAGGCTGGCCGCAAATTAACGACACAGTTTATTACATTTCCAGACAATGACAGTGAATGGAGGGAGACCAAATTTTACTTTTTACAAAATTCTTGGTTCCCCATTGTTCTGGGAATGATAGACTGTACCCATGTGGCACTCATTCCTCCAAGGCAATCGGAAGAGCATTTTCAAAACCAAAAACACTTTAATTCCTTGAATGTACAAATGGTTTTTGATGCCACACAAAAATTCACCAATCTCCATGTGAATTTTCCTGGGTTGACCCACTACTCCTTCATCCTATGCCAGTAGTCCTTTGCTCGGGACTTTGACAGCAGCAAAATTCCATATGGCTGACTATTAGGCAAGTATAATTCCTCATTTATCTTTTTTATTTTAATTTTGCAGTTTTTTTGTGTGTTGTGTTTTGTGTTTCTGGAATCCGAACCCATCTGAACTTACCTTAACCGAGCAGAATCGAGTTACAGCTTGGATTTTCACGCCATTTTCGGATTCCAAAATGAAGCAGAACATTATCTTCCCATCATTGGATCTTGTGTGTTTTAGATCCAATATATGTCCCTCCCATGGTGATTTGGCGTAATTTGACTCATGACCACTGGAGGGGAAGGAGGGTTGGCTAGCTAGCTAGTGACAGTTAGACAGAGAGATAGACAGTTCAGTAATGGTCAGTAGATCAAGGGCCATCGACTTATACTATCTTCGCAGTGTGACTCAGTCAGTGCGCAAGGTTCTTTTTGTTAAAAAATAAAATAAAATTATTGGTTAACAAAAACTTCAGGCCGTGACTCTGTGTGTGTGAAATATAACAGTCAGTAACGATCAGTAGGTCAAGGACCACCGCCATATACTGTCTGCACAGTGTGTCACAGTTGGTGGGCACGTTTTTTTTCTTGTTACAAAAAAATAAGTATATTTTTTGGTTAAAAAAACTTCAGGCTGTAAAACTGTCTCTGTGATATATAATAGTTAGGAATGGTCAGTAGGTCAAGGGCCACTGGCCTATACTATCTGTGTAGTGTGTCACAGTCAGTGGGCACAGTTTTGTTATCAAAATTATATATTTTTATGTTAAAAACTTCAGGCCATGATATTGTGTCTATGGTTTATAACAGTCAGTAATGGTCAGTAGGTCAAGGGACACTGTCTTATACTCTCTGTGCAGTGTTTTGCAGTCGGTGGGCAGGGCTTTTTGTTAATTTTTTTTTTTTATATTTCAGGCATTGATATGGAACACGATGATCAATCAATAGAACAGCAGAGCAGCAACTGAGCACTAGCGCTGCAGCTGTTGCCACCACCAGTCATCATGATGATACTGCTTCAACGTCATCTACTAAAGCTGATGCTAAAGGGCATAGAGGCTTTCAGTCAGGGCATCTAAAATCCAAAAACACAATTTTACTATATTGCTAAAGAAAAAAACACCTTTAATAAAGGGAATGTTTTCGGCAGAAAAACATAAAATTGCCAACATGCCATACACCACACGCAGTGGCAAGGAAAGGCTCAGGCCTTGCCTTTTATTTCTGAGTGGTGGATCTGAAACTGATGTCAGTCAGGCATCTTCTTCTGCCTCAAATGACAATGCAAGAGCATCTCTGAGGGCGTCTCACTCTGAGTGGTAAATTTACTAAGCTCCGTGTTTGCCCGAAATTGCAATCACGTGGTAAATTTGGCCTCTTTTACAAACACAGGAATTTTGTAATTTCTGTAATTTTAGAGGTGAACACATCCGATTCCGAAGTTAAAATGCACCATAAAAACAGATACAAATGAATATACCATCTGAACACGGCAGTACTTTCCATAGACTGGAATACAACGCAGGATTTTACCAAGAATTGTGATAATCATGGGTGTATTTTAAGCAAACATGGTTAAAAATAGACCTTTCAAATAGACCACCTCCTCAGCAGCATGTTTGGCAGAAACATACCACAGATCAGTGTGATCCGTGTATGTTTCTGCCTGTAATTATAAAAAGAAAGGGTTCATTTAAAGAAAAATGTTGTGTGGCTTTCCCCTCCAAAGCAAAACCAGCCTGGGCTCCTGAGCCAGTCCTGGTTCTAAAAATATGAGGGACAAAACGTGTAGGGTTCCCCCATATTTTATGAACCAGCACTGGGCTTTGTGAGCCAGTCCTGGTTTTAAAAATAAGGGAATAAAATTAGCGTGGGACCCCCCTGTATTTTTAAAGCCAACACTGGACTCAAAATATCCGGAGTGTAATGCCACAGCCAGGGGTCCCACTGTAAAAAACAATAGTATTCCCACTATTACCCCTGCACCCATTGGCCAGGGGTGCAAAGAAGAGCCACAGGCTTTAGACTAGGCCTGGAGAGAAGAGATGTAAGAAAATGAAAACCGGAATTTCAGTGCTGAAAAAAATTAAGGTAGTAGAACAAACTGTGTTGTTCAGTAATATATCACAAATCCCTGAGGAGAGTCTAAGTGAGCCTGCGAGTGCTATGTGTGAGCCTGACCTTTCTGATACTGTACTCCTTCCATTATTTCTGCACCCTCTGTCAATGTGGGGATGAGCAGCAAAAGATGCTGACCTAGAAATTGTGTAGGCTACAGTGGAAGAGCAGGAGGATGAGGGAGATATTTGTGTAGTTGACGATGGTGCTAATGAGGATATTGATAATGAGGATGTTGATGATGTTATTTGTGTAAGTAAGGCACCAGTAAAAGCAGTACTTGCCCATGATAAGAGGAAGGCCATTGTCATGCCTGGTCATAAGACAAAAAAAATTCACCTCCTATGTGTGGAATTATTTTTATCCAAATCCTGACAACAATTATCTTGTCATCAGTAGTGTTTGTAAAGCCTCAGTAAGTAGAGGTAGGGATTTTAACCAGCTAGGAAACATATGCTAAAAACATAACAACAAGCAATCCAGCGTCAGCTAGCTCGCTTCTCTCTGCTAGATCCAAGCACCTGCAATCTTCACTATCAACAACTTCATCATCAATATCCTCAATAATGATTGGAAGTAACCCTGCATCCAATTTGATTAGGCCAACTGAGTCCTCCCCTATCCAGGATTCCGCAGAAGAATCCTTGAGTGCTATGCCTGCAGCTGCCTGGGGTGGATTTTCATTCCAGAAGGGGACCAAGAAGACTACTACTTGTAGTAGTTTAAAAAAACATTTGGCTGTTAAACAATTATTTGATAAAGGAAGCAAGTATGACAGCTGTCACCCTGTTGCACAGCGGATCACTGATGCCATAACAGCTATGCTAATATTAGATCTGCGTCCAATATCTGCAATTAATGCAGTGGGTTTTATATAGTTAATTGAGGTCTTGTGTCCCCGCTACCAAATTCCATCTAGATGCCACTTCACTAGAAAAGCAATTCCCATCTATATATGGATGGTAAAAAGCTTAATTAATGGCCTCCAAATGCAGTTGTAACCAATGTCCACTTAAACACAAATATATACACAAGCGGAACTGTGCAAACTAAAGATTACATTACTGTGGCAGCCTACAAACAGCACAAACAACAGCAACATCTAACAAACACCAGCTCATTCAGAGGCAGGCTACTCTCTGTATCACCGGCTTCACTAAGAGGCATACCGGTGTCAGCCTCTTAAAAAAAACGTAGGATGTAATTGCAAAATGACTTACCCCACATGGACTCTGCTCAGGATTTGTGATTTCTGACAATGCCACAAATATTGTGAGATCATTACAGCTGGATGATTTCAAACACATCCCATATTTTGCTCAAACAAACAATTTGGTTTCCAGAACTTTTTGAAAATTTACAGGGGCACGCAGGAGATGCTGTGGCCCGAAAATTTCAGGACATTTTCAGCATTATGTTGCTGCATGTAGAAGATTGCTGCATTTGCAAGAACAGTTCAATTTGCCCTGCCACCAGCTGAAGCAAGAGGTAGTAATAAGGTGGAATTCCACCTCTTATTTGCTTCAGCAGATGGAGGTACAGCAAAAAGCCATTCAAAGCTACAAAACTAGCCATGACATAGGGGTAATCTACCTTACTCCAGCGTAGTGGAGAATACTATCCGTGAGTGCAAGGTGCTAAAATCCTTCAAAGTTGTAACCTCTGAAGTGAGTTCAGACACTGTCAGCTTGAGTTAAATGATTCCCCTAATTAGACTTTTGGAAAAGCAGCTCAAGAAACTCAAGGAGGAGCTGAAATGAAGCAATTCTACTAATGAATGCACCAGCAACTGAGGCTATATGGCAATACACCCTCTCATTTCTGGCAACACATGCAATATACATCCATGACCTTGAGAGAAGGATTTTTCAATTAAGGACACTGTTATAAATAAATAAAATAAGAAAAATCTTGTTTTTTTTACTGTAAATAAGTCTATAATTTTATATGCTTTTTTTTACCAGTTACAGAAACAGAAAAGACTTGTATCGCAATAGAGTTTCTAATAAGAATTAGCAACAGTATAACTTAACTGCTACTTTGAGATGTTTAGCTGTTTGCTTTGATTACATGTTTTAAATATTGTGCTAGTTGCTATATATGTATTTTAAAAGGGCATATGAAGTTATATTATTGTGATGTTTACTATTTGTTTTATATGTTTAACTAAATAAATTATTTCATCTATCAATCTAAGTGTAATTTATTACATCAGCGCAGATTCTTTCAATTTTTAGATTCCACTAAGTATTTTGGACTTGTAAATCACGTCCTTTATTCCCTTCACCAGGATCCAAGTCAGCAGTAATGGCTTTCTTTCCAATGGACACAGATCTTAAGAGATGCAAAGAGCTCTTGATGAGTAAATCAAGCGGCACGTTACTCGGTGACATCTCCTCCTTCAATTTCTCTGGTGAAACAGATGAGTCAACACAACATTTTTACATCTGGTCGAGTCTAAAAGCATTGCCTAAAATTAGTGACACCTCTACTGTGACTCCAAATGATAGGTCACCAATCAAAGAATGGTTGAGGTTTAGTTTAATGACAGCATCCAAATAAGCATGTCAGACAGTCCCTTTGACTACTGGTAGGAAAAAAAGGCAATTTGGAGGTCATATCACAAACTGGCTTTGCTATACTTCAGCTGTTCACCCTCCAATGTGTACCCACACTGAGCTTTCAGCACAGCCGGGAAGCTTGTCAGCAATCAGTGTAGGAGGCTGCTTCCTCAAAATGTGGAAAAGAAGATGTTTATCAAAATTAACTACAAATTCCACGAGGAAGATCTTTACCGGCAATTATGTCAAAGTCCAGAGGCACCTGTAATGGTGGATTCCAGCGGGGACTAATTAATATTGTGTGAAGATGATGTATACACTGATGAGACTGAGGAGATAATGGCGATGACATCTTGTCTCTGTAGAGCCAGTTTGTACTTGAAGATCATTGCCAGCATTGTCAGCTACCCATTGGTAGCTTGTTTTGTGGGGGCCCAAACAAACCAATCACTTCAGCAACAAGTGGCAGTCCTTGTCACTGAAGTGATTGGTTTGTTAAACTGTGCATGTCCTGTTTAATATACAACATACGGGTGGGTGGTAGGTCCCAAGGACAATTCCATCTTCCACCTCTTGTCTTTGCATTATGCACTGTTTGGGGCATTGCTGACTGTTATTTTGCGTAGACGACAAACATTTTTATAGTTTATTAAACTGCCATTCTGTCTTCTACTGCTGTGTGGCAATGTTTCATAAATGTCCTATATTCTTTTAAACTGCTTTACGTTTGGGCTGCTGCTCGGTTGCTTAGTTTAGCCAGCCAGCTCACTGCAGCCTTTGGCATATGTTGGTGAAAACTAGTGAAAACAATATTGTGAGCTGTGAGTTGGTCAAAATTGATTGGAAATAACTTTAAATTAATGTTATAAATGTTAATAATACTGTAGGAACGAAAACAGGCCCAAATTATGTGATTTTAGCTGTTTATACCAATTTAGAAAAAAAATACAGATTGAAAACCAAAACATGCGAGGGCGGTTTTGGCAAAACCAAAATCCGACAATGAATTAGAACCAAAACCAAAACACGGGGGTCGACGCACATCTCTATAGTTTTCGTGATCTGGCCCATTCTCTAGCAATACCTGGGGGTCCGGATGAAGGAGGATATATTAGGAGACAATTAATTGCAGATTTTTTGTAAGTGTGAATATTTTTTTCTTTTTCTGCCCTTTATTTTATAAATGAGGAACATGTATGTTTAAAGTTTTTATCATATTATTGATGAGGTGTTATCTGTTTTCCATGAAGTTGTGGCGTTCACCTGTTATTTTTTGAGATTTGTGTTCATTTGTTTAATAAAGTAATATTTTATATTATGTATAAGACCATATTGAAAGCCATCATGTGTGTTCCTTACACTATTGCCATGTAATTTTTTCCTCCTAAATTACAGTTGAGGATGTTGGCATCTTTTTGGTCCAGAATGTGCACAGATATTTTGCAGATTCTGGATTCCTACCCTGGATGACCTGTTGTTCCTTTACAAATGAGGTAAAGGATGTGGACTCTGAGGATTGCATGACAGTGATGCACGGACTACTCCCCTAAAGTTAAAGTACTTTGTAAGTATACCTTTTATTCTCCCACCATGCTTATCCTTGTTTAATGCCTAAAAACATTTTTTTTCCCTTTCTAATTTCTTAACAGTGTACCTCACAGGAGACTCCCAACCCTATCTGTACTACTGCCAGAGTGTGACTAGAGTCGGATTTAGACCTTATGGGGCCCTAGGCAAGATACTGGTTTGGGGCCCCCACCCTCAAACAATCCTGTGCATTACAGTAGGTATCACTGGAGCAAGATACACACATCATATTATATACACGCATCATATATATATATATATATATATATGTATCTCGCTCCGTGACACCTACTGTGATATATGCAGTTACCACAGTGTTACTAGATCACAATATATATATTTGTATATCATACTGTAACACATACATGTAGCCAACTGTGTATGCACACATATATGTATGTGTGAAAGGAAAGTGTATATATATATATATATATATATATATATATATACACACACACAGTATATATATATATATATATATATATATATATATATATACACAGTATATATATATATATATATATATACATAGTGGGATAAACAGAGGGAGATGGGGGAAAAAGGCAATAACAGAGGGAGATGGGAGAAGGTGGGGAAACAGTAAAGGAAAGAAACATTTTTCACAATAGGTAGTGACTCAGCAAATATATATATATATATACCCCTGGAATTGTCCTGCACTCTCAACTAAGAAGAAGACAACATTGGGGTGCTTCCAAGAATCCATAGATCCCATTTAAATACTTGAATTTCCCATACGATGGAAGGAGGCACTCGCCGTATATACGATAAAAAATAATCTTTATTCATAACCGATTTTCACACTTGTTTTGGATGCATCAATGTTTGGGTCAACGTTTCGGTCCCCAGCCGGACCTTTATCAAGACCACATCCAGATGATCAAACATACACATAATAACACATATTTTCTGTGAAAAAAAAGAAAAAGAACATGTTGACATGTCTAACAGGCTCCCCAAAAAGAGATATACAACAGTATATCACCCAACATAATATATGTGACTTTTAAGTAGAAATGTACAATTCTACTTACATATAATGGGTAATGTGTATCATATCCACATACCCAGGATAATAAACAGATAGGACAAACAACTATTTAAAGATAAATCTATAGCCCATATGTGAGTATTCACACATATATATAAAGATATGTGAATAGATATAAGGCCAAAATGTTAGGGACCACACAGTTGAGGTGAAAAGATCAAAGCACCACTGGTTCCACTACTCCAGTTTTTGTTGTTAGTTCTTTTTCTCTAAATTAAATAATAATGAAATAATTACTTCATTAAAACAAAATAAAAAAAATGAGCAAATAAAATTTGTTGAAATTTTTACCTTTCTGACAAAGGGTGGGGGGATCATTACTATCCACCATTCCCTCTACTCCGACAACCATGATGGGTTTCATGTGTTCTTTCATTTTTTTCTTCCCGATTCAACCAGCGAACGACGATTTTAGGGCCACCACCGGTTCCTCTTTAGAGGCCATCTTCCTCCTCATACAGCTCCTACAGTCACTGTACCTATTCTTTCAGACATTGATGTATTTTCGTTTGCTTGCACAGACACTTACTTTCACTGCAATCTCTGTCTAAAGTGCTCTCTTCTCCTTGGATGATGTTGTCAGAGCTTGGACTACAATGATGCGATCGTAGAATTTGTGTACATAGTCAATTAGTACACAATTTGGGGGTCCTGAGTTCTCTTCATCTGTGGTTTCTTCTTCCTATGTCCTTGGTTCTCTTCTGGTGTTCTGTTTCGGCTGTGATGCCCATCGCTGTTTTTGGCACACAATGGAGGTTCCATTCACTCCTCGTTGCTGTCTGGTGTTTCCGCTGAAACACTGGAGTAGGGTGACAAAGGTCTCAGAGGATTTCTGTACATTTTCCAGAAATCATATAAAATATAAAACAAATAAAAACACATTTGTACTATTTTTGCACACATTAATTCAGGGGTGCATGGGTTGGTACATGGGGGGCCTGAGTGGTGGTTGTAGTTACAGCTGTGGTACATCGGTGGTTGCAAAAGTGTGTATAGGGATACCAATGTAGGTGGGGTGCAGTGGTACCTGGGTGCTTGCGTAGTGACAGCTGGGGTACCTATGTGGGTGCAAAGATGGTGCAAGGGTGCCTGAGTGCTTGTTTAGTTACATCTGGGGTACTATGTGGTTGAATGGGTGGGTGTAAGAGTACCTATATGGGTGCAGAAAGGATGCAAGGGTAACTGGGTGCTTGATCTTAAAAAGGAAAAAAGAGGGGATAAGGGAGAGAATAGGTGGAAAAAAGTACACTGCACTAAGGTAAGATGGGTTCAGTCAATGTAGGTGATGTCACAAAATTCAATTTACACCACCCAGAATGAGTTACTTCAGATATGAGTGACTCAATATGTAAATACGTATGATGAGGGCATAATAGTCGTAACAAGGGTGCACCCTAGAAGCAGATATACAGTGAGCAACAAAAACAGATGGAACAGAACTCCTGGTAAATGGGGCACACCTTGTTATGACCCTAAAACATAACCTTTAATTCAATTCTTTAAAATATAGAGATCACGAAAGACGAGCTACAGTGACAAACTAAAAAATATATCCTAATGGATGCAAGGCATAAAATAAACAGATATAAAAATTACAAGATAGATAATAACCACATACAAAAATTAGCAAAAATGGTCTATGTATAGAAAAAAAAAATAATAGTAAATATTCACGTTGAGGGTGAATACTGGTGAAAATGTGAAGAAATAATGCAGAAATAAATAGTGAAAATAAACACAGATTAAAAATGCACCAAGGGAGACAGACCTATGACCAATAACTCATATATATGAAAAAAATTGTATTTATCTATGAGGCGTCCCTCAATGCACTGGGAATTAAATAAAAAAATTAAATGGAATGGTTGATATAGAATAGTGTCTCTGAAGAAGAAAAATCAATGGCTGTGCACTTACATGCACTGGGATCTGCTTTCGCCAGTCATGCTAGGCATCAGTCTGGGGATGAGAGTACAGTGGTACAGTGAAGGATACAAAAGAGCTGCTTCTGCTGCCAGTACTGAATGCGAGGCTTGAATCCTCTTGCTAAGCAGTGCAAGATTGGAGCGCACACGCATCGACTGGTGAGAGAGCAGCGAGGAGAATGAAAGACACCTGTCAGTTGATTGTAGATAATTCCAAGTGGCGCAAAGATCTGTTGGTGCGGGGGCCCCTGTGCACTCAGAGGTACCCCGTGAGCGGTGCCCGACGCGCGTTTTGCTGGGACTATCTCAAAGGAAGCGAGAAGCAATGTAATTCACAGACATATTGCGTTGGCTGTGCTGCACAGCTGATGCCCAATTAACTTTATCTGCAGATATATTGGGTCATCGTGGTATGTGTGTACGGTCGGTCAGCCGACAGCCTGTACACTTGCAGCAGAGGCCGCGGAGAGGGGGACGTGACACGCCCCTCCCGGCTAGCTGGACCCGCTGCCAGATGACAGATGATGGTTGCTCAGTGTGTATGAACAACCATCATCTGCAGTTATAGCTGCAGATCACTCAATCTGCAGATATATTTGTTAGGTGTTTACACAGCTTTTGGATCTGATTGGCTGGTACTTTATCACTCTCCAAGGCTTAGTGACTCTCCAGAAAATAAATACTTTTAGAACTGTGTAGCAAGCAAATTCAATAGCAGTTTCAGCATGTAAGCATATAATCAGACAATTGGTAGTTAAACCCACAGCACTCCTGCCCATTACAGCACTGAGTTACTTAAGTGTCCTCATGGGACACATCTGTCTTCAGTAACAAAACATTTTCAACTTGTTTGTATTAAAACATGTTCACAGTCAGATTTATTTTAAACATACAATTGACCAAACCACAAGTTTTTTTTATACATTTTTACGCTTTGGTTTGCAACGAGGAAAAATGAAATACAGGTCTCCTGGAACTATTGTTTTTTTAATAATAAAGCCTTATAGATTTTCTCCGGCCCTCACTTTTTTCTTAAGTATGGGGCATAATATAGTCACATTTATTACTTATACTGATTAGAGTTTCATATTAATCCCTTATATATTAGTGGCCTAAATGGGAGATATATTTATTAACATTTACTTATACAGCACCAGCATATTACATATACCTGTATGTATTTGTCCTGTAATAACAACTATTAATACAATCTACGTGGACACATCTCAACAGGTTTATGTTCTTCTAGGTGCCTTTGTTTATAAAGCACTACATTTATTGATGTGACTTCTGCACCACTTGCTCTGTTTTATCACAGTAATTTTATTTATATTTAATTTTAAAGGTTCATATTGACGAGCATAGCTGTTATAACTTTCATGATGCGGATACATGTAAGGATCACTGATATATGAATCTATAAAGAAGACTAAGTGGACTGGTTAAGTGGTGACTTAAACTGCACTCAAGAAGGTAAACAAATATACAGTTATTACAGTGGCTGTGTATTTTTACTGTAGTCAGGGGCGCCGATAGGGGGGGGAGCGGGTACAGTTTGCCCGGGCTTCCAGAGGGGCCCGGCGGGGGCCCGGGTCTGGCGCCGCCCCCCCTCACTTCCTCCCTCCCTCTGCAGCAGCTGTGTGCTGGGCTGCAGCGGGAGATTGCTTGTGGCTGCTAAGTAGCAGCCACAGCAATCTCCTATGCCTGAAGGGGGGAGCGATCACACTGATCGCGCCCCCCACTGGCTTTGCGCCGGGCTGAGGGGCTCACAGCGCCCCTTCCCCGGTGCTGCAAAACACTTTTTTTTCCAAGGGGGCGTGGCCACGCCTTCTGAAATTAGGCCACACCCCCTCTTTACCGGGGCCCCGCGTGGCTCTCTACGCCCCTGACTGTAGTGCGATGCGTGCAGTGCTGTAACAGTGCCCTGTAACATACCAAGTGTAGTAGTGATATCCACCAGTATTACCTCAGTAGCAGTCACACCATACTTGCCTACTTTTGAAAAAGCATTTCAGGGAGATTGTGAAAGCAGCACCTACTGTATGAGTGCATGTTACAGTGGGTGTGTACTGATAAATCTGAGAGGCGTGTCCTAAACCTGACTTACATCCAAATGTAAACCAGCCCAAAAGCAGTTATTAAGATCTGTTTATTGATGAAAACACACTAATACTTTTCAGAAATTCATAGGGATCATTGTGCCTTATAATAACCAATGCAAGGAAATGACACTAATGATTCCATTTGAATGTATATATCTCTGGGCCTGATTCAGACCCGCTCGCGAGCGCTGAGCGCTCGCAAGCTAGTCGATGTTGCCCAAGTGCGCATGCGCACGGCGGAGGCGGCTCCGTTGTGCAAATGCGCAAGAGGCCAAGCCATTGTGCGCATGCGCGAGGCCAAGCCGTCGTTATGGGTCTCGCACCAAAGGGGGTGTTCTGTCGATGGTGATTGACAGCACGCCCCCTTTGGTGGGCGTGCCGGGGGCATGGCTGCCCATACGGAGGCGTTCCCATGGTGATGTCAGTGGGAGTGCTTTTGGCTCTGATAGAGCCAAAAGCACTCCAGGGCTTGCGGCAGCGAGACCCTACCACAAGGGTCTCGTCGCAAGCCCGATGGTCGCGATGGTCTTGACCATCGCGACCATCATTTTGGCCGCTCGCTATAGCTGTGGGTGGTCACCCACAGCTATGCGAGCGGCCAGGTGGCCGCTCCAAAAAGGAGGAGGGACGGCCCTGATTCAGAGCGAGCGCTCTGTCAGAGTGTCCGGCTCTGAATCAGGGCCTCTGTTTTTTAATATAACAGCTTCATAATGGGGCTAAGGATGAATTGAGGAAGATTGCTAGACTCTTCAGGGAGACAGGGAGATTGCTACAATTTCAGGGAGTCTCCCTGACAATGAGGGAGAGTTGGCAAGTATGATAACACCCAGATTCAAGCCAGCTGTAGCAAGCAGAAAAAGGTCACCACCAGTAAGAATACCTTCTAAAGCTGTAACAGAATTACACTGTAGTACATACAGTATGCTCTGTAGTATGCATAGTAAGTTGCAGCAATAACCAGTAATATGTAATCAACAAGAGAAGTCAACAGCAATTTCCAGTAGCATATACGTAAGTGGCTGCATTGGCCAGCAGCATATAAGTCAGTGACAGCACTGGTCTGCAGTATACAAATCAGTGGCAGCACTGGTCAAGAGTGTATCAGTGACAGGCAGCACTGTCAGAACTGTTAGAGAACAGGTGGTAAACTACAGTACTCGCTGGCGAAGCTTATCAATCAATGCTCTGCGACTGTAGAAGAACTCTATTAGCAGTGTCACCAGTTAGGGATCAGAGGAGGACAACAGACCTGATTAGGAGTGTACCACACTCACATGGGAATATTAGCAAACACCAGTCTAAAGGTGACTGTGATCTCAACCTGGTGTGTGAATGATCATAATCGACCATAAGGCCTCAGTCACAGCATTCCACCACTTGTGCTTGCACACAGCTGAGGAAGAATGTGGAAGACAGGACAAACACTAATGTTTGCTCACCATAGTTACACTTGTCACCCTGCGGGTCCTCTCTGCTGGACCTGTAATTGATTACACCATCCACACAACAATCTAACCTATGGCCTGGTATGTGTCACCACCCTAATCAACAACTAGATGGCTAACTACAACTCTAGGACCCTGTAACTATTGCTTAACCTAATGTAAACAGCAAATACACAATAAAAACTTGGTATGGTGTTGTGTAATAAATTATCAGCTCTCCTTGGGGTATACTTACTAAAGTGAGAGTTTTCAGAAGTGGAGATGTTGCCCATAGCAACCAATCAGATTCTACTTAACATTTAGAATCTCATTGGTTGCTAAGGGCATCATCTCCACTTCTAAAAACTCTCACTTTAGTAAATATACCCCTAGTCTGCAAATTCCCCACAATTTCAAATAATCCAAACACCATGCATCAAATGTGACAAATACGAAGTACAGTATAAACAAAGAGTGTGTTCCCAATTCAAATAAAATTATATGGGGATAATACTACCAGGGAGTGGAGTTTGTCTGTACTTTTACCGTTTCTCAAATGTCAAAGTATGGGAGATGGGTAGCCCCTGCACACCTTCAGTCGTCACCTTTCCTTGAGGGCCCACCCCAACATGCTGTTTTAGGTGCCTGACAAGCCCCTTCACCCAAAGAGCCACCACGTCAGAATACAGTATTGTCATACTCAATGTACAGGCTTACTCTGCTTCCAAGGATTTGCTTTGGTGAGGTTAGTACTTTTATAAAAGGGCCTAATGACCTTCTGGGGCTTGAGATTAGCACAACCATTTTAATGAGCTGGCCCTAGTTTCTGGGCCTAGTGCCCTTAGTACATTGGACCTACTGCCCACCTACAATGGGCCTGCTAAGTTTGTGGCCTAATGCCCTGGGCCTCAGGCCTATAGCCCACTTATAATAGGACTCCTAAGTGTAGGGGCCTAATGCTCTGGGCCCTCGGCTTAGTGCCCTCTTACAGTACAATGGACCTGCTAAGTTTGGGGCCTAATGCCCTGGACCTCAAGCCTAGTGCCCTCTTATGATGTGTCTACTAAGTCTGGCAACCTAATGCCCTGGACCTCTGGCCTAGTGCCCACCTACAATGGGTCTCCTAAATTTAGGGGCCTAATGTCCTAGGCATCTGACCTAGTTCCCAACTATGATAGGTTTTAAAATTTAGTGACCTAATGCATTGTGCCTGGGGCCCTATCTGTTCTGAGGTCTTCATCTTGTCCTTGCCCTGGTACAATTACACTTACGATGGCAGACCCCTCCCTTCACCAAAGGTGCATGACCTCCTGCACCCTCAGGGCTTCACCCAGCTTCAGCCCCAGGCTTCACCTGATCCACGGCAGTCGGCTTAAGCTATTTTGTGGTGGCTACCATGTTTCCAGGACTTCTGGCGTCTTCAGCAATAGCTGTCGCTCCAACTTTCCTGTCTGTGTCTTCTTTCCTTTTGCTCTGCTTCAGTCCTTCTTCCTGCTCCGCAGTCAAATTGCTGCTTGCCACCTTGCGCCAGCTAAAATAAGCCATCACCGGACTGGTAGTATCTCGCTGAGGCCACCTTGGAAACACACCATGGCGAGTCCTGATTGTCATGCACACGGTGCCTTTTTCAAAAGGCAAGTGGCAAGCCTGGTTTAGCTCAAAGTTAAACTATTCCAGTTTAACTTTTCATTAAGTCCCATTGGATCAATGGCCCTTAATCTCATGATCCACCTAGATTCCTTGATGAGTAACAGTTTGGCCCGATCACCACGTCTAAGGGAGACTGGCACATGATCGATAATAAAATAGCGTAGAGACGCCAGACTGTAACCAGCCTACTTAAAATGTTTGGCGACTGGTTGATCTATTTGTCTCCCACTCAAAGCTAGTTTGATGGCCGATCTATGGGCCGCCATTCATCCGGAAAATTTCTGGATGGTCTGGCCCACATAATGTAACCCACAGGGACAAACAATCACGTATACCACATGATCAGTGGAGCAAGTCAAAACGAATCTAATATCAAAAATCTTGTTCTCATGTGGATGTTTAAAGGGCTTACAAACTCTTAAAAAAGCACATGTGGTGCAATTACTGCATTTGTAGCAGCCTGGGAGTTTGACATAAACATTGGGAACAGGTTTACTGTCCCTCTCCATGATGTCAACCTTAACTAACCTGTCCCTGAGGTTTCTGCCTCATTTACATGCAGCAATGGGTTTTCTTCTGGAGACTGGAAGGTCCTTGTCAGAGGACACAATGGGCCAAAGGGCTTGAGTAGCCCGCCTGATAATAGGACTAGACGTGGTGAAATCTGGGATCTAGGGATCTCTAAGATTTTTGCTTTCTGTTCCTGGAGAGAAGTGGGATCATATCCTCTAGCAATAAACTTATCAATCAAAAAATCGAGCTCCGCAGGCACGTTATTGGGATCACTCGTAATCTGTGAAACTCACATCATCTGGGAGAAGGGAAGACCCTTCTTTAGGGACTCCGGATGATGGCTGGCTGCTGACAGAAATGTGTTTCTGTATAGACAGATAAAAGAAGACTCTTTTTTTGGGGGGCACTCTAAATGAATATGAATTTTTAAAAATTTTACTTTTAATGGTTATAAGGTCTAAAATATTGTACACACAAGACAGACATGACACTTAATACACACAATTGCATTAAAGTTTACAGCACTAATCAGACGGAACTGAATCTTTGATAGAGAAAGTTCGAATAGTAGATAAACACCTGAAGGCCAAGGATTGGCCAGTGCTGTACTAGGAAGAGCTAGAACTCTATTGGAGGAAATTAAATACAGTAGATGGACAATTCCACCAAGGTAAATAAACGATCTCAGGTGCTGAGATTCATGAGTAAATCTGTGTGACGGCGAATATTTCTAAGTATCAGTCCGTTTGATGCTACTATTTATATTGAACAAAGTTTGTTATACATTATCAAAACAATCTCCTACTATGGTACATGCAGCAAAATTAGCTATAGTATTCCACTTCTTAGAGTACCATTAAATTTGCAATTTCCACCAACAATGTATCAATCATATGTATACACAGTCGGATGAGTATCTTACACCAATAGATAGGCACGGTAAAGTAGATATATATCTCATAAACAGTCAAATATGCACTTATGAAATGAAGTTCGACTTAGATATGTTCCCAATACGTAAAATTAAAGAGATTAGACAGGCAGATATGTACATAAGGGGTTCTAATGTTAATTTCACTTCCAGGGGCGTGCAGTCACCTCCTCCTCTGAGATAAATTAAATAAGGAGCCAAATAATGGTGTTTGGATGTAATGTCACCTATAATATGAAGAGCAGGTTAATAAATCAGCAGTCTATGGGTACCATGTATACACAATCTCCAAATTGATAGAACTCAGAAGATATTGTAGTAAGTTAGTAACACTTTAGGTAAATGCTGTTGGAAACAGCAACATTAGTTAATTAGTAAGGGGCCCAGAACCTGTCACCCCACATCTGCTGTCTCCATGTCTTGTATACGACAGAGGACATGGGATGAGAGAGTGGGATTGGCAGCTGGCAAGAAGGAAGAAAATAGAGCACTTCTGCTGTCAGTGTGCACAAAACCTGGCTATCCTGATATCCTGAGACAATGCAGGACAGGCAGGAACGGCTGACTGATGAGAGAGTGCGAAAGTAGATATGTTGCTTATAGAGTAAAGTAATGAGGAATGTGTGATTGGGGAACTCCGAATGATCATGTGATTCCTGATTGTTAGCCACTGTATAGTGATCAAAACGATATCACTGAAAATAAGTATGTAGAGGTTACACTTGCCAGCAAAAAAAAGGAGTATATATAAGCAGGCAAATCCGAAATTGGTAATGAGAATAACTGTGCACAATCCGAGGTGCCTGCAGTGTTAATTGGCTGTGGTAGTGTGTTGATACCTACTGGCCCCTGTGTGGAAGCTGGTGGTTCTTAGTCCTGTGCAGATAAACATAGCGGCAAGGTAGTTCAGTGTGGCGCCAGTGGGCCAAAGGGCTTGAGTAGCCCGTCTGATAATAGGACTAGACGTGGTGATATCGTTGGTCCAGTGGATCAAGTTTTTATGATCCCTCAATGATGGAGTTAATAACTGGGATCTAGGGATCTCTAAGATTTTTGCTTTCTTTTCCTGGAGAGACGTGAGATCATATCCTCTAGCAATAAACTTATCAATCAAAAAATCTAGCAGGCACTTTATTGGGATCACTCGTAATCTGTGAAACCCGCATCATCTGGGAGAAGGGAAGACCCTTCTTTAGGTACTCTGGATGATGGCTGGCTGCTGACAGAAATGTGTTTCTTTCAGTAACCTTTCTAAAGACCTCTGTCTTAAAGCCCTGATTAGATAATTTCACCTTCACGTCCAACAAATGGACTCAGAGTAGCTATAGTTACATGTAAATTTAATTGATGAGGCTGAATTGTTGATGTTATCACCAGTTCCTGCAAACAAGTGGCACTCCCGGCCCACAGAAGAAAAATGTCATCTATGTATCGGGAATACCACAAAATATGTTTGCTAACCTCCCCATCATTGAAAAATAATTCAAACTCTTGTTCAAACATGAATATATTAGCATACGAGGGGGCTACGGGTAAACCCATAGCACCCCCCCGCAGCTGCACAAATAACTCCCCGTCAAAAAGAAAATAATTTCTACATAAGGTCAATTCTAGAAGTTGAAGAAAAAGATTATGGTTCAACACTGAACTAGGTAGATTAAGAGCGAGTGCTCTATTAAAATATCCGGCCCCTTTTTCTGAACGAGCGAGTGCAAATAGCATCCGGCTCTGAATCAGGCCCTCTGTTCAATCTCACTGGCAGAATAGCTGAAAGTTGCTGATGCCTCAGGGTTAAAATGACCTCAACACCCAGTGTATCAAGCACAGATAAAAGGAGACCAAATCGTATCACTAAGTAAGTATACAGTCAGATGGTGTTGAAAAAATAGCTGAACAGGTGCCATGCAACAGGTACACTTTGCGGTATACAAAAATATAGATCCAACAAATGCCGGAGCTTAATGAATTGCAAAAGTTTCCTCCGGTGCCCAGAGAGCAATCAATATCATATCCAAAAGAACTGGCACTCAGAGGCTGTTTAGCAGTTAAAGTATATATTACAGGTCAGGTCGACGTTTCAAGGCCGCAGCCCCATTATCAGGACCCCATCATAACATGTACTAACATAACACACAAAGATATCACTTACCCCCACTATATACCCCATGCGTGATGTATTGCCAATCCTCTTCTCCATGCAGCCGCTCACTGTCCGTCGTGCAAATCCACTTCACTTCCGGATGCTCTGTATATCAAATTCCCTAGAGTGCCGGTGTTGTGTACACTGCCCAAGCGCCATAAACATCCCAGTAAATCTCCCGGATGCCCTATTGTGTCGGCAAGAGACTCTTTTTTGCAATCAGCTATTAGATTGTATTTTACAACCTTTGAGCCAGGAGCAACAGACTTTTCTTAAGGATACTTCCAGCTTCTTGCAGAAATTGTCTAATTTTCAGGAGGTTCCATCTAATACCCTGATAGTGTGTTTGGATGTGTGTAGTCTGTACACTTCCATACCACACCACGAGGGGTTATGAGCCATGAAAAAATTCTTGGAAGTTAATCTACCTAGTTCAGTGTTTGATCATAATCTTTTTCTTCAACTTCTAGAATTGACCTTATGTAGAAATGATTTTCTTTTTGACGGGGAGTTTTTCTGTGCAGCTGTTGGGGGGGGGGTGCTATGTTTTGCCCTTAGCCATCTCGTATGCTAATGTGTTCATGTTTGAACAAGAGTTTGAATTATATTTCAATGATGGGGAGGTTAGCAAACACATTTTTGGTACTCCCGATATATAAATGACATTTTTCTTCTGTGGACCGGGAGTGCCACTTGTTTGCAGGAACTGGTTGATGACATCAACAATTCAGCCTCATCTATTAAATTTACTTGAAACTATAGCTACTCTGAGGTCAATTTCTTGGATGTGACGGTGAAATTTTCTAATCAGGGCTTTAAGACAGAAGTCTTTAGAAAGGTTACTGATAGAAACACATTTCTGTCAGCCATCATCCGGAGTCCCTAAAAAAGGGTCTTCCCTTCTCCCAGATGATGCTGGTTTCACGGATTACGAGTGATCCCAATAAAGTGCCTGCTAGATTTTTTGATTGATAAGTTTATTGCTAGAGGATATGATCCCACTTCTCTCCAGGAACAGAAAGCAAAAATCTTAGAGATCCCTAGATCCTAGTTATTAACTCCATCGTTGATGGATCATAAAAACTTGATCCACTGGACCAACGATATCACCACATCTAGTCCTATTATCAGACGGGCTACTCAAGCCCATTGTGTCCTCTGATAAGGACCTTCCATTCTCCAGAAGTAGACCCACTGCTGCATTTAAACAAGGCAGAAGCCTCAGGGACAGGTTAGTTAAGGCTGACATCATGGGGAGGGACAGTAAACCTGTCCCTAATGTTTATGTCAACCCCCCAGGCTGCTACAAATGCAGTAATTGCACCACATGTGCTTTTTTAAGAGTTTGTAAGTCCTTTAAACATCCAAATGAGAACAAGATTTTTGATATTAGATTTGTTTTGACTTGCTCCACTGATCATGTGGTATACGTGATTGTTTGTCCCTGTGGGTTACATTATGTGGGCCAGACCATCCGGAAATTTTCCGAAAGAATGGCGGCCCATAGATCGGCCATCAAACTAGCTTTGAGTGGGAGACAAATAGATCAACCAGTTGCCACACATTTTAAGGAGGCTGATCACCGTCTGGCGTCTCTACCCTATTTTATTATCAATCATGTGCCAGTCTCCCTTAGACGTGGTGATCGGGCCAAACTGTTACTCATCAAGGAATCTAGGTGGATCATGAGATTACGGACCATTGATCCAATGAGACTTAATTAAAAGTTAAACTGGAATAGTTTCATGTAAATTAGTACCCCGTGGGTATATGTGAGATGTTGTCA
Organism: Taudactylus pleione; assembly: GCA_031769625.1. Lineage (NCBI taxonomy): Eukaryota > Metazoa > Chordata > Amphibia > Anura > Myobatrachidae > Taudactylus > Taudactylus pleione. The sequence goes on from JAUIMM010000171.1 coordinate 2,861,071, forward strand.
TATTGCTTGGGTGAGACTGCAACATTGTTTATTTTGGTTGCATATTTATTCAGTTCCACAATATTCAGGATATAATATCTAATGTCTAGTATTTAGATTTTTCTATGTAGCATTTATGTTTATAATTCATGTACATTTTTTTTTTATCTCTGTGTGTATTTTTTTATTCCCCTACGTATAGGTCCTCCTGTGGTTGGAGCGCAATCTAATGGCTTCCGTGGAACGCAGCAATCGGGACCCATGGAATGCAAACCGCCTGGGCACCATGGCAACGAGCCCTGCAACACCTGGAAGTGGAGTGGATTTGCACAACGGACAGTGAGCGGCTGTACGGAGAAGAGGATTGGCAATACATCACGCAGGGGGTATATAGTGGGGGTAAGTGATATCTTTGTTTGTTATGTTTTTTCATGTTATGATGGGGTCCTCATGATGGGGCTGTGGCCTTGAAACGTCGACCTGACCTGTAATATATACTTTAACTGCTAAACAGCCTCTGAGTGCCAGTTCTTTTGGATATGGTATTGATTACTCTCAGGGCACCGGAGGAAACTTTTGCAATTCATTGAGTGTCGGCAGTTGTTGGATCTCTATATTTATATATATTCTATTTTTTTATATTTACAGTGCATCCGGAAAGTATTCACAAAGCTTCACTTTTTCCACATTTTGTTATGTTATAGCCTTATTCCAAAATTCAATAAATTAATTTTTGTCCTCAAAAATTCTACACACAATACCTCATAATGACAACGTGTAAAAAGTTTTTTAGCGATTTTTGCAAATTTAATAATATAAAAAAAACCTAAGAAATAACATGTACGTAAGTATTCACAACCTTTGCTCAATACTTTGATGATGCAGCTTTGGCAGCACTTACAGCCTCAAGTCTTTTTGAATATGATGCCACTAGCTTGGCACACGTATCTTTGGGCAATTTCGCCCATTCCTCTTTGCAGCACCTCTCGGCTCCATCAGGTTGGATGGGAAGCGTCGGTGCACAGCCATTTTCAGATCTCTCCAGAGATGTTCAATTGGAATCAAGTCTGGGCTCTGGCTGGGCCACTCAAGGACATTCACAGAGTTGTCCTGAAGCCACTCCTTTGATATCTTGGCTGTGTGCTTAGGGTTGTTTTCCTGCTGAAAGATGAACCGTCACCCCAGTCTGAGGTCAAGAGCGCTCTGGAGCAGGTTTTCATCCAGGATGTCTCTGTACATTGCTGCATTCATTTTTCCCTCTACCCTGACTAGTCTCCCAGTTCCTGCCGCTGAAAAACATCCCCACAGCATGAATCTGCTACCACCATGCTTCACTGTAGGGATGGTATTGGCCTGGTAATGAGCGATGCCTGGTTTCCTCCAAACATAACGCCTGGCATTCACACCAAAGAGTTCAATCTTTGTCTCTCATGGTCTGAGAGTCCTTCAGGTGCATTTTGGCAAACTCCAGGTGGGCTGCCATGTGCTTTTTACTAAGGAGTGGCTTCAGTCTGGCCACTCTACCATACAGGCCTGATTGGTAAATTGCTGCAGAGATGGTTGTCCTTCTGGAAGGTTCTCCTCCACAGAGGAATTTTGTAGCTCTGACAGAGTGACCATCAGGTTATTGGTCACTTCCATGACTAGGGGCCCTTCTCCCACGATTGCTCAGTTTAGAAGGCCGGCCAACTCTAGGAAGAGTCCTGGTGGTTCCGAACTTCTTCCATTTATGGATGATGGAGGCCACTTGCGTCATTGGAACCTTCAAAGCAGCAGATATTTTTGTGTACCCTTCCCCAGATTTGTGCCTTGAGACAATCCGGTCTCGGAGGTCTACAGACAATTCCTTGGACTTCATGCTTGGTTTGTGCCCTGACATGCATTGGCAAGTGTGGGACCTTATATAGACAGGTGTATGCCTTTCGAAATCACGTCCAATTAACTGAATTTTCCACAGGTGGCCTCTAATTAAGCTGTAGGAACATCTTAAGGATGATCAGTGGAAACAGGATGCACCTGAGCTCAATTTTCAGCTTCATGGCAAAGGTTGTGAATACTTATGTACAAGTGATTTCTTAGTGTTTTTTTTTAAATTCAATCTGCAAACTTTTTACACTTGTCATTATGGGGTATTGTGTGTTGAAGTTTGAGGACAAAAATGAATTTATTCCATTTTGGAATAAGGTTGTAACATAACAAAATGTGGAAAAAGAGAATCGTTGTGAATACTCTCCGTATGCACTGTATTTTTTATAGCAATTTATCAATATGGAGATATAAAGGTTTTTGTTGATGACACTTTGTTATGTTGAATGTCTTTGATTATTAAGTTTATCAGTTCATTTTCTACACCTATGATTAGCAAATTATATATTTGTTCATATTTATTTTATTAATATAATATTTATTGATTTTATTCACTCATGTGTCTTAAAGGCATTAGTATTTTAATGATAACGTTGGTCATGCTATTTTTGGAATAGGTCTACATTTCTACTAATCTGTCAGCTCTATAACATAGTTTTCTTTTTTATTTATACTTAGATTGTTTTGAATTGTAGGGCACAGCAGACACAGTAGAAAAGTATTGGATAACCTCGTGTTTCCTCCTAACAGCAGTTATGATAACATATCTTTTTTAAATAGATATTTTTTAAATAGGAATTTAATTGGTTGGACAAAGCAACATGGACCTCTTTGAATGTTTATATACTATGTTCAACACACTGATGATCTATATATATATATATATATATATATATATATATATATATATATATATAATAGCCATAATTTTTTTATAAGTTTCCTGGTTAATAAAGAAGTGAAGTGTTAAGATGCATACACACGTAGTGATTTTTAGAATGATTTGTTGATAACGATGTCGTTATCATTAAATCGTTCAAAAAAGTGATTCAGTTTTTGAGTTATAACGATGAACGATAATCACAAATGCGCACTCCCGTTTGTAGTTTGTAGTTATCGTTCATCGTCCATTTCATACTGTCCAACATGACGATTTTCATTAAGGGAAGGAACATTATTCGTTCATCATTCAAAAAATCGTTCATTACACTTCAAAAAATAGTTCACTTTTTTAAGGGAAAATCTCAAAGAAATTCTGACAGAAAATCTGATAGAAAATCGTTGGTTACAAAATAGTTACGTGTGTATGCAACTTTATTCTATATTTATTTGATATTGTATTTATGCAATATATTGGATGCATTATGACTTGATTATATATTCTGTATAAACGTTTCTCATCAGGTTCAGGAAATGTGTGATTTTAATTCAAACACAAAAAGATGGTCCTTATAGCACTCATTAGAGACTGCCAAGCTCTAATATTTTGGACTTAGACACGTAATCTGATTTTCTACTTGACATCATCACATTGTAATCGATGGAAAACTCATTTGGTTTTGACGTGGGAATTTTTCCGAGCTGGGAAAAAATTCTAAACTAGTAAAGACGACAGAAGGGGCTGGTCTTTTTCTCAACACTACTGTCCAGCTCGATCTCCTCTAGTTTCAAACAATTTGACAGCTTGTAATGGCTTTCCATTATTTTATAAATCACTTAATGGTGTCCAGATTCAACTGCTACATTAGACAAATAAGCTTAATTGTCATTCAATTGTTGAAATAATCACATGCCAAGACCTTAGTGACTTATTGCATTCTATGGAAAGCAATAAAGTACATTTGTTTACACAAAATTAAAAGTGTCTGTTTTCCAAGAAAAAACTTGCATGTGATTATTTTATTATTGAAACATTACCAGTACTGTATACACATATTTCTGGACTAGAGAGATTACAACAAGTACAGTCACAGTGGCGTAAGTTCATCCCAGATGCCAAGAGGCAAGTTATAATTTGGTGCGCCCCTGTCACAGCCGCTGACACTAATGTAGCATTTCGCATGCAGATACACTTGCAGTAGCACACAGAATATAGGCATGCTGCTTATCATTTTAATTAGCAGAAGCTGCTTGTGCTTCCTAATAGCATCGCTGTGCGAATAAGACACATTTGAAGGGAAAAATTGTCACGAATGGATGCTCGGCGCTAACGAGTCACTCTGCGCTCACGTGTTATGTGTTACACGGAGGATAGATGTATGTGGATACATCTGTATGCATTAGTCACAGATAAGATAGTGACCTATATGGTGCAATTAGGATGAGGCTCAGACTCCTCCTGATGGGGGGAAAACCACCTAATGTGGTGGCTTTGAGGACTGAGGGCCTGATTCAGAGCCGGACGCTCTGACAAGAGCGCTCGCTCTGAATCAGGGCCGTCCTACCTATTATTGGAGCGGCCTCCTGGCCGCTCGCATAGCTGTGGGTGACCACCCACAGTTTATGCGAGCAGCCAAAAAGATGACCGCGATGGTCAAGATTATCGCGACCATCAGGCTTACGACGAGACTCTATCAAAGCCAAAAGCACTCCCACTGACATCACTAGTGATGTCAGTGGGGCTGGCCCTAGACGGTAGGCGTTCCCATGGGAACGCCTCCGTCTGGGCAGCAACGCCCCCGGCACACCCACCAAAGGGGACGTGCTGTCACTCACCATCGACAGCACGCCCCCTGTGGTGCGAGACCCATAGCGATGGCTTGGCCGTCGCTATTCGGGTCTCGCGCATGCACACGATGGAGCTCCCTCCGTCGTGCGCATGCGCACTAGGGCAACATCGACCCGCTTGCGAGCGCTCAGCGCTCGCGAGTGGGTCTGAATCAGGCCCTGAGTTTAAGTCAAGATACTGTAAGACTGCCACTGTGGTGGGACTACAAATTGCAAAATGCCCAGTCTACTGCCGTCTGCATCACATGTTGGGAAGTTGCTCCACCAAAGATTTGCTAGTGCTAGACTCAGTTGCTAGTGCCCCCGCCTCCCATGCCCTCTTACCCGTAGCTCCGTTCGATGCATCCTTGTTTTCATCCAACTCCTGGAAGCAGATCTGCAGCCATGCTTATTTTCGGGGCGGCCACTCAGGACTGCTGCACGGGTCTGTGACTAGGGCTGCCATCAGGGAGTAGTGGGATGGAGAGTTGTGGGTGTGGGGGGCACCGGGACTGCTGCAGAGATCCACGGATAGGGCAGTCCCCAGGGAAAAGTGGAATGGGGAGTTGTTGGTAAGGGGATTGTGCCGGGACTGCTGCATGGGTCCAAGCGGCTAGGGCTGTTGCCAGGGAGGAGTGGGATGCAGAGTTGTGGGTGTAAGGGGTACCAGGACTGCTGCACGGGTTTGATCGGCTAGGGCTGCCACCAGGGAGGAGTGGGACCGGGAGTTGTGGGTGAGGGGGGCACCGGACGTGTCACACTGTCATAAGAAGCTGCTGAGGAGCAGCAACACCATTGAGTAGGGACAGGCTACAGATAGACGGAGGTGGCAACTGATGGTCTGACACATAACTCTCCACTAGTGTATGGTGGCTTATCAGGTGCGGGGAAGAGGTGCCATGTATTGTGCGGCTGTGATGGTACACTTCAGGTACATAGTTACAGCCCTAAGTTGTGTGAATATATTGTGGGCAATGGAGGAGGTGCCCCTTCAGTGCTGGCGTCTCCCATAGTTCTGCCCCTGTACAGTCATGATTCCTTTCTTAGAGAAGTAGTCCCAAGTACTTGTCGCATCTGTATAAAACATAATTTACATAAAATGGGACTGTGGAAAAATTATCAGTCCATGCAATCTCCCCATTTTAATGCCTTCATGATCTGGGGCTAGTGTGTGAGCATTTCAGGGTCAGCATTTGCCAATGTACATTTTATGTTACAAGAAGCAGGGACCAATCAGATTGTATGTTATGTTTTTATGTTAAAGTGGTATTTGATGACTTGGTACAGTATGCTTTTAGTGTTCTTCCATTAAGCAATCAACAGTAATGTAATGTTACCCTTTAACTGGCCTCCAATCTACTATCATATTCAGAGCCGTAACTAGACTTTTTGGTGCCCTGTGCCAGAGATAGCATTGGCACCCCCCCCCATTTTTTAAATAGGAACATAAGATAGCGCACCTTAAAAATGGCCACAGCTTCATGGGAAAGAGCCAGTGAAGATATAAGGGTACTCCTGGGGCAGGCAGGAGATACTGGGGATAAAAGAAGAGGAAGCTACAAGTAAGAATGATAATAAACAGGAAAATTGACAGGTCCAAACAGCGCCTCCTGCCCTGCACTGCCCTGTGCCATGGCATAGGTCACACCACCCTAGTTACGGTCCTGATCATACTCTACAGTATGTGTACTAGTAGATTAGCAAATATCTGTCATTTGGTGAGATATTACACAGGGCTAAATGATCTTCCCCATTTTGAATACACAACTATATTTCACCCAGTCATAGCACACTTAAAGGAATGAGGCCCTGATTCAGAGCCGGACACTCTGACAGAGCGCTCGCTCTGAATCAGGGCCATCCCTGCTCCGTTTTTGAGCGGCCTCCTGGCCGCTCGCATAGCTGTGGGTGACCACCCACAGCTATAGCGAGCGGCCAAAATGATGGTCGCGATGGTCAAGACCATCGCGACCATCGGGCTTGCGACGAGACCCTGTGGTAGGGTCTTGCTGCTGCAAGCCCTGGAGTGCTTTTGGCTCTATCAGAGCCAAAAGCACTCCCACTGACATCACTAGTGATGTCAGTGGGGCTGGCCCCAGATGGTAGGCGTTCCCATGGGAACGCCTCCGTCTGGGCAGCCACGCCCCCGGCATGCCCACCAAAGGGGGCGTGCTGTCAATCACCATCGACAGCACGCCCCCTTTGGTGCGAGACCCATAACGATGGCTTGGCCGTCGTTATTCGGGTCTCGCGCATGCGCACGACGGAGCCAGCTCCCTCGTGCGCATGCGCACTTGGGCAACATCGACCCGCTTGCGAGCACTTGCGAGCAGGTCTGAATCAGGCCCTGAGTTCTATATGTGGGTACTGGCTATATCTGATGCCTGTGACCAAGAATCGATTGGGAACTAATAGTGGGCCAGTACAAATGAGGAAAATAGCCTAATGTAGGCAGTACCAAATCAATTGTAGGCAGGGCCAACACAAAATAGTTAGGGTTAAAATAAAATTTCCCTAGCAGTGTAAAAGTTAAATATAAACTACATTGCCTGTGCTTAAATGTGTCCAATACTCAGAGCATCAGTGTAATAGCGTCATAGTGACAGCCATACAATGTAGAGAACATAGCAGCGGCAGCCACATAACAAAGAGAGCATCCTAGTGACTGCCTTAGAATACAGAGAGCATCTCAATGACCTACATACAATACAGAGTACATCCCAGTAGCCACCATAAAATACAGAAAGCATCCCAGTGACTGCCATACATTACAGTCATATACCTCTTGACTGCCATACAATACAGAAAATAATTTAGTGACCAGTGCTCAAAGTATGCCGGTAAACAACAGTATGGTATAATGGCACTTGAAGCACTGAGCCGCCCAATGGTAGATCTGAATTGCATCATCTTAGTCCCTCCCCCTGCTTTACAATGCTGGAAATCTTGGCATTGTATAGCTAAGGGCGGGGCTGCGATAACGCGATCACACCACCACGGCCTGGCACCACCCACCATTACCACTTTGACACCCTCACCTACAGCGCTGACCTGGCTGACCCCTCCCGGAGGGGGCTACCAGAAAGTTAGCAAGCATGGCTTAATTATGTATGAGGGTTTTTTTTTATTTACAGTATTTTATCCTCAACTTTTCATTGTGTTGGTAGAAAACTTTTTCAGACATGGGGCCTCATTTATCAACTAGGGGATGTAGTCAGGATGCTGGCCGTCGAAAAGCCGATTGCCGAAATCCCAACACTGGAAGCCTGGCATGGGACTATAGACAGGCGTCTAAATACCAACACCTATCATAAGCCCCATGTCGAAATCCCGACGGCCAGCATAACGAACGTAGGTAAGCCGGCCGCGTGGGGGGGAGGGTATAGGTTTAGGGAATCCCGGGGGGACTTAGGGCTAGGCACCCGCCTGGGAGGGTTAGGGTTATAGGGTTTGGCATGGGGAAGGGGGGATATGGTTAGGCACCACCGGGGGGGGTTAGGGTTAGTCAACCCCTCGGGAGGGTTAGGTTTAGGGTGTGGGGATGAGTGATTAGGTTTAGTCACCCCTGGGGGGAGGTTAGGTTTAGGCACTAGGGGGGAGGTTAGGGTTAGGCACCACTAAGAGAGGGTTAGGGTTAGGGGGGTAGAGGGGAAAGTTAGGGTACTCACCTACGCTAGTCAGAATCTTCATCTGCCTTACAGATGGCTTACATCCGGCGGTATTACATACCCATTCCATCAACGCGTTTTATTATTCACAACGAGTGATAAAACTCGTTGCTTATGATAATGGTGCTCCAGCCAATCAGCTCCCAACTGTCATCTGTGTGAAAAATGACAGTTGTGAGCTGATTGGCTGGAGCACCATTTATCATACACAACTCGTTGTGAATGATCAAACTCGTTGATAAATTAGGCCCATGATGAGAGAACCGCATTGTGTAAGTTTTGAATATGAACGGCAGAATATTACATTTAAATTAACATTTTTATTGGCATAGTTGAATAAAAAAAAGATTCATAAGGACTCTGCACTGGAAAATGCAATTTTTTCACCTGACTTCCCAAATGCTTTACATTTAAGAAATGCCTCTGAGCCCAAAGTGCTTAGTAACTAAGCCTCACTAGGACATTAATCAGCTTCATCATGGTAAAAACATACCCTTCAAGGCTTGGCGGTGGGTGGCAGGCATGGGGGGAGGGACCTGTGCCCCTCTTTAATCTGGCTCTGGTTATCCTGTATAATTCAATATGACTGCGTTAATAAAGAGTTTGAACGTTCTGGAAATCTCATTGTGATATAATGGAGATGCACGTATAATCAATCAGAGAAAATATATACAATTGCCGTTCAATATGCGAACACCTCAGTATTGAATTAACAACAGGATGGTCAGTGCACTTGCCCAGAGGCCCCACACATGGGACCTCCACATGTAGCTACATCATAAGTGTGTGGGGCATTGTGAACTGGTGGGTTCATTGTGGCATAATGTGAACTGGGGGCACTAGAGTGTGTTCAACACCTTTGCAGTGATGGTTATATTTACATATTATACTTTTGAATGACATCGCTAGTATATAATTTTAACAATTTTATTGGTAGGGGCACCAATAAGTTGCTGCCCTGGAGTTCCCACAAACCTTAATCTAGCTGTTATGAGCCGCCACGCTACTTGCGACAGCTCACATTACCCACCTCTGTCCTGGCCATAACCCAGCAGCCCAGTTCCCACTGACCGATTGCGTTCTGACAGTTGCTAAGCAGCTGGGTCTCTGCAGCGGCCACCCTGACTCATGGTCACAGCTGTTACTAAGCAGCCGGGTCGCCTTCCTGGGCTGTTTCTCTATGTGCAGCCCTATTGCTTGATTAATTCACGGGGGTCCGTCCCAGCTAGGACAATCTGATTGGTCCCTGCTTCTTGTAAAAGGCAGGGAGGCCAAGGCCTCCCTGCCAGTTATTGCTTCTAGTTCAGGTAGAAGCTATTTGCTGTGCTCCTGCTGTGACTTTTGTCTCTGTATACCTTAAGTTCCAGTCTGCATTCTTCTCATCATTATCCAGCTTGTTCTGGTATTGCTCACTGGATTCCTGCCTATTATATACCTGTCAGCATTTTACTCCACCTCACTACTGCTATCAGTATACCTGAATATTCCTGTCTCAGGTTACCTAGTGTCTGTCTCCTACTCCAGCCTACTCCCTGAAGCCACCTAGTTACTTACATAAGGTACAATTATCCTGGATTAAGTCCTGGCGGTATCCAAACACTTGTGAGAGTATTCATCTCTAAGGGAACGCAGCGGCTGTTATAGGTGAAAACCTCTGCAGCGTGGTTCTTGGAGTTTATGTGATTTCCTGGGTGAGCCTAACATTATAACTAGCATAACTGAAATTTGCTGCAGTAGAACTCCAAATCATTATAGAATCTGCTCCACCTGTCCAAGGTGGTTATAGAACTATCTCTACGTGTAGCTCCTCAAGTAGTCATCCTCAACTCGACTCCTGCAACCCAAAAGATCAGTAAATGAGCCTGTTACATCTTCCAGATGGCTTTCTGGAGGCTGGAAGCTTTTTTCTATCTTTAAAGAGAGCTGTAAACTATAATTCAAGCTAAGACCTCTCTCCTAAGGGACAGATCAGAGCCGGATTTAGACCTTATGGTGCCCTATGCAAGATACTGGTTTAGGGCCCCCTCCCTCAAACAATCCTGTGCATATACAGGGCCGCAACTAGGGGGGCTAGAGGTGCACGTGCGCCAGGTGCCGGAATGCAGGGAGTGAAAAAAGGATGACTCACGGTGGTTTGGGAGCTGCAGTCAGAAAACGGCCATCCAAAAATAGCTGCCGCGAAGGAGGAGACAGATGCTAGAGGTCCTTACTGGACCTCTAGTGTCTGTCTCCTCCTTGACAGTGGCCATTTTTGGATGGTCATTTTAAGCAGATTCCATGCGGACTATCCATTTGCATGGACTCTGTGGAAAACGGAAATCCAAAAATGGCCGCCGCCAAGGAGGAGACAGACACTAGGGGTCCTACTGGACCTCTAGTGTCTGTTAGGCCAGCGCAAGTGCCGGGAGAAGATGCTGAAAGCTGCATATTCTCCCGTGAAACCCCCTGGCAATGAGTATAAACCCCATGGCAACGAGCATGTAACCCATGGCAACGAGCATAAACCACATGGCAACGAGCATGAAACCACCTGGCAACGAGCATGAAACCCCCATGGCAATGAGCATAAAACCCCTGACAATGAGCAGGTAATTTTAAAGTAATTAGAAGCCTTACTGTGGGGCATAAAATGGTGTCGGGCAAATATGTAAGTGGCACTTTGTAATAGGCATTACAGCGTGTGGCATAATGTGTAATGGGCATTATTGTGTGTGGAATAATGTAAGTCACTATACCAGGAACGTTTGACTAGTGCACTGCCTTATGGAGGAGCAGGACAAATTCCAGGTACGGGAAGGGAGGTGGCACAAAATTGCTACCTTTCACCGGGTGACAGATATCCTAGTTTCGGCCCTGGCAAATATTACAGTAGGTGTCGCTGGAGCAAGATACACACATCATATTATATACACGCATCATATATATATATATATATATATAAATATATATATATATATATATATATATATATGTGTTTCTTGCTCCGTGACACCTACTGTGATATATGCAGTTACTACAGTGTTACTAGATCAATAACAGAGACGAGCTGGCATGATTCCATTGGTTCTTGCTCCTTGTCATTCTGTTCATTGGTTAGTTCATATGGTGTTATCAGAGCTATGGATTAGCTTTCCAACTGCTTCTTTGTGTAGATTTCCCTTCAAAGAACTAATAAAAAAACACTACATACAGAGATACATTCTAACCTATAATTCATATCTTGCGAACGCCTGCTGCGATCTCCTTGCTGATAGAACTGAAGATCTGCAAATAAACAGGGGTTTAGAATGGTACCAAACATGACATGTCTAGTAGCTTCTATACCTTAAATATCATATACATACATTTCACAACATAATCATTCACTAATAAAACCTCTATTAATGTGAAGGAACCTTTTTATAAGTTATTGTATGTGTAAGTGTGAGAATATTGTGTAGCTTCACTAGTTTGCATTGCGCGTATGTGTGGGTTCGTGCGCACTTCAAAGGTGTGTGCATATGTGTATGCATGTAAGTCTATGTGTGTGTGTTATGTAATTCAGTGTATTTGTGATGGATTAATATATATATTATCCACTTCTGACATATTTTAATATTTAGACATTGCCTGAACCAAATTCTAAGTTGTAAATAAAGGTTTATTTCTAAGCAGGGAGTGACCCCCAGCTGTCTGCCGTTGCCACCTCATCTGATAGCTAATTCAAAGGTTTTCCTCTGCCTATTCAAAGTCTAAATGCCAGTTCCTTTGAACCAAAACAGTACCAAACAAAAAGGCATACAATTGTTAACGATTTGCAGGCTGCTGACAATGATTCAGACTGTGCTACATTTTTTATTATTTGTCATAGGCATATTGTTTTAGCATGCGAAGTCTCTCAAAACACTCACAGACATGCACATCAAGACCTGTCTTCCAACTAAGCCTTGTAGTAATATAAACATATATTTGTGCGTATCGGAATTGCGCTGACACAGAGTAGCGTCCAAGCAATTCGTCATCAGACCATGGACGACTAAATCGTCAGATAACAATTGTAAGCACGATCATATCCAATTATTTGACTTTGACAATGTGTATGTATATATATATATATATATATATTAGGGATGAGCGGGTTCGGTTCCCTGAGAACCGAACCCACCCGAACTTCGGGGATCCGGGGCGATCCGAGCCCAAGCTCGGATCTCCCTGTCTGCCCCGGATCCCTCTCCCGAGGCAAAACCTCGAGATCTGCTGTCGGATCTCGAGGTTTTGCCTCGAGCGGCCATTTAAAAAAAAAATGCCTTTGCCTTTAATGGGCAAAGTGCTGATTGGCTGACAGAGCCGTCTGTCACGGCTCTCAGCCAATCAGCATTATGGTGCTCATTTGCATGTAGCACGGACTCGTGAGATCCGTGCTACATGCATCTGTGTGATTGACAGTGACACAGAGCACAGATGGGTCAGTGAGACCCGTCTGTGCTGCTGTGTATTTCAATGACATAGATGCACGCACGGACCAGGAGATCCGTGCTACTTGCATCTGTGTCATTGACACAGAGCACTAACGGGTCCGTGAGACCCGTCTGTGCTGCTGTGGTAAATAAAAAAAAAAAAACCTGTGTAAAAAGAGAAAAAAATGGCGTGCCCCCCCCCCCAAAAAAGAGCAACCAGCCCCGGGCATTAGTGACCCAGTGCTGGGTGTGCTTAAATACAGGGGACAAACAACATAGGGGTCCCCTGTACTTAAACACAACCAGCACCGGGCTAGTCAGAACCAGAGCTGGTTGCCAAAATACGGGGGACAAACGACGTAGGGGTCCCCCGTATTCTGCGCAACCAGCTCTGGGCTCTGATCCGGTCCTGGTTCTGGAAATACAGGGGAAAAAAATGAGTAGGGTTCCCCTGTATGTTCCAGAACCAGCACTGGACTTTTTCTAGCGGGGGGCTGATGCCACAGCCAGGGGAGCCCTTTCACCGGGCCCCCCAGCCGCAGCATCAGCCCTGACCGCTAGTCAGCCCAGGCCGGGGATCCCTGGAGAGCTGGGGACCCCCCCAATAAAGGGGTCACCCTCTCCAGGGCACCCCAGGCCCAGGCTGATAGCCCGGGGCTATCCCCGCCACCCCTGGTGGCGGTGGGTGGCGGGTTGATTGTGTGGTGTGGTGTAAATAAAGAATATCAAACATTGTCTTTACAAGTAGAACTGCAAGTCCCAGCAAGCCTGCCCCGCATGCTGGTACTTGGAGAACCACAAGTACCAGCATGCAGGGCATTAAGGGCCCACTAGTACCTGTAGTTCACCTGTAAAAAAATGTTTAAAAAAAACACAGGACACACACACCGTGACAGTATAAGTTTATTAAACATACATACACACACACACACACACACACATGTACACATACTCACCTATGTAACCCTGTAGCATCGGTCCACTTGTCCGGTAAAGTATCCATAGGGGATCTGTGAAAAAAAACATACTCACCATCTCCTATGCGAGGTTCTGTCCTCTTCGTTCCAAAGTAGGCATCCCCGGACTTGGCAAAAAAAAAAAAACGAAAACGCGATCCACGAACTTAGTACCGTTCTATAGAACGGTACTTCCCGAATGAGAGCTTAGCGGCGGGGTATCACCATGGAAACCCCGCTGCTAAGCGTTCATTGGCTGAGAGAGGCCATCTCCCGTCTCTCTCAGCCAATGAACGGCTCCCTCCATTGTAGTCAATGCTGGGAGCCGCAAGGTTATTAAAGTTTACCCTGCGGTTCCCACCATTGACTACAATGGAGGGAGCCGTTCATTGGCTGAGAGACGGGAGATGACCTCTCTCAGCCAATGAACGCTTAGCAGCGGGGTTTCCATGGTGATACCCCGCCGCTAAGCTCTCATTCGGGAAGTACCGTTCTATAGAACGGTACTAAGTTCGTGGATCGCGTTTTCTTTTTTTTTTTTGCCAAGTCCGGGGATGCCTACTTTGGAACGAAGAGGACAGAACCTCGCATAGGAGATGGTGAGTATGTTTTTTTTCACAGGTCCCCTAGGGATACTTTACCGGACAAGTGGACCGATGCTACAGGTTACATAGGTGAGTATGTGTACATGTGTGTGTGTGTATGTATGTTTAATAAACTTATACTGTCACGGTGTGTGTGTCCTGTGTTTTTTTAAACATTTTTTTTACAGGTGAACTACAGGTACTAGTGGGCCCTTAATGCCCTGCATGCTGGTACTTGTGGTTCTCCAAGTACCAGCATGCGGGGCAGGCTAGCTGGGACTTGCAGTTCTACTTGTAAAGACAATGTTTGATATTCTTTATTTACACCACACCACACAATCAACCCGCCACCCACCGCCACCAGGGGTGGCGGGGATAGCCCCGGGCTATCAGCCTGGGCCTGGGGTGCCCTGGAGAGGGTGACCCCTTTATTGGGGGGGTCCCCAGCTCTCCAGGGATCCCCGGCCTGGGCTGACTAGCGGTCAGGGTTGATGCTGCGGCTGGGGGGCCCGGTGAAAGGGCTCCCCTGGCTGTGGCATCAGCCCCCCGCTAGAAAAAGTCCAGTGCTGGTTCTGGAACATACAGGGGAACCCTACTCATTTTTTGTCCCCTATATTTCCAGAACCAGGACCGGATCAGAGCCCAGAGCTGGTTGCGCAGAATACAGGGGACCCCTACGTCGTTTGTCCCCCGTATTTTGGCAACCAGCGCTGGTTCTGACTAGCCCGGTGCTGGTTGTGCTTAAGTACAGGGGACCCCTACGTCGTTTGTCCCCTGTATTTAAGCACACCCAGCACTGGGTTACTAATGCCCGGGGCTGGTTGCTCTTTTTTGGGGGGGTGCACGCCATTTTTTTCTTTTTTTACACAGGTTTTTTTTTTTTTTTTTACCACAGCAGCACAGACGGGTCTCACGGACCTGTCATTGCTCTGTGCCAATCACACAGATGCATGTAGCACGGATCTCCCGGGTTCGTGCTACATGCAAATGGGCACCATAACGCTGATTGGCTTCATGTCTGCCACTGCAGTGCCACTCCTAGATGGGCCACGTGTTTGTGCCGCCCCCTTGTGTCGCTTAGCATAGTCATCCAGCTTCCTCGGTACAACCTTTTGGCCTAAAAACAATATTGTGAGGTGTGAGGTGTTCAGAATAGAGTGGAAATGAGTGGAAATTAATGTTATTGGGGTTATTAATAGCGTAGGAACAAAAAAAGGCCCATTTATGTGATTTTAGCGTTTTTTTTTTATTTTTTAAGAAAAAATCCAGATCCAAAACACAAAACCCAGAACCCAAAACACGGAAGGGTGGTTTTGGCAAAACCAATCCAGATCCAAAACACGAAGAAAGATCCAGATCCAAAACCAAAACACAAAACACGAAAAGTGTCCGGTGCACACCCCTAATATATATATATATATAGTCAACTCCAGATACTTGGCACTAGCACCTAAATCCACAATAGTTGTAAGGTGCCTTCCTCAGTGTAACAAATGCAGTTAATAGAAGTAACAGGCGGCACTCGAACCATGCATCAAAAATAATGACACGGAAACTCCGTAGAATAAGTCAGTCAACGTTTCAATTCCTTTCAAAGAATTTTGATGCATGGTTCGATGCATGGTTTGAGTGCCGCCTGTTACTTCTATTAACTATATATATATATATATATATATGGTGAAAGGTGAGACGGGAGTAAAGGTGGGACAAATGAACATAGGTGGAAAGGAGGATAAGGGGAGTAAAAATAGGTTGAGACAGAAGGAAAGGAGGATGAACAGAGGTAGACTGGAAGAGAGTGGGATAAATAGAGGGAGATGGCGGGAAAAAGGGGAAGAACAGAGGGAGACGGGAGAAGGTGGGGAACAGTAAAGCAAAGTAGCACCTGCACAATAGGTAGTAACTCAGCAAATATATATATCTATATATATATACAGGTAGAGAAAGCAGTGTTATTTAACAGTATAAGACATTTTTTTAAGTTAAACTTACTCAGACTGGGCAGTGGTAATCTCCCGCGGTTCCAGCAGGAAGTTATCTCCAGGGCCAGATTTCGGGTGGGGGCACCCACGGGCACCTTGGACCCAGTGGGCCCTAGATGGATGCCTAGGTAGCCTTATGGTAAATCCGTCCTTGGGACAGAGCAACAGAGAGTATGAATTTAAATTTCCCTGTTACAGGGGGATCCGCAGACATGGGCCTTCAGTTTAAATCCTGATCATCCTGCATTATGGTCTGCAGAAGCTTTCTTTGAGGCTTTAGGCATACTTTATGATGACCCTGACTGGGTTGCTTTTACATACACTCAGGCAGGAGCATAGAACAGTGGAGGAATATTGTTCCGAATTTAGAAGCTGGGCTGTTATCAGTAAATGGAATGACCGGGCTCTTCGTAGTCAATTTTGAATCAAGCTGTCAGAAATTAATAAGGATTTCTTAATTCAATATCCTGTTCCAGATTCTTTGGAGAAGTTTACGCAGCTCATAATAAAGATTGACAGGCATATTAAGGAAAGCAAGATGGAGAAAGAGTCACCGTTTCCTATCTCTTCCACCTTATCTTCTTCTATAATGATGGATTCCCCTGAGCCAATGCATCTTGAACGAATACATTTTCCCTAGAAGAAAAGTCCAGAAGACACTTGTTGGCCTCTGTCTATATTGTGGAGGCAAAAGTGATTTGGCTCACACTTGTCCCAATAAGTCGGGAAAAAACCAAGCTTAAGGGAAAAGAAGTGGTCCATTTAAGCTTTCAGTTGATCTCTTTCAGATGCTCTCTCCTGATTCCTGCCCAGATTCGAGGTTTCAGTATTTCTGGATAGTGGCGAGGCTGGAAATTTCTTGGACATTTTTCTTGCAGATACTCTGTCATAATACCACCTCAGCAAAATTGCCCATTGTCCCGGCTTCATCCATTTGCTGGTCTAGCACAAGACCTTTATTCGCAATTTTCACTACTTCAGGATGAAGCTCCTCCAGAAACCCCTTCTGGACTGTTATTTGTCCTGGAACTTTTCAGAGATTCCTTTCTGTTTGAATTCCACTCAACTAAAACAACAGGACACCCTGGAATTACCAATACTCAAGAGCTCCTTTCTTGTTCTGTACGGTGGCCTACCATCATTTAAGATATTACAGATTATGTTTAAGGATGTGAAGTCTGTGCCAGGAACAAGTCTCTTAGGAGTGCTCCATCTGGTCAACTTTTGCATTTGTCCATACCTAACAAACCTTGGACCCATATCTCAATGAACTTCATTGTTGAATTGCCATCTTCTGCTGGTTATAATACTATCTGGGTCGTAGTCGACTAATTTTGTTGCAAACTCACCAATTTCACTATTCATCCTACACATTTTTAGGTTACAGGTTGCCTCTGGATATTGGACCTTATTCAGAGGCGGCCGTACGGTCTACGACCGCACGGCTGCCTCGATGTTTTGCCAGTGCGCATGCGCACGAGGGAGCCGGCTCCCTTGTGTGCATGCGTGAGACCCGCTACGACCGACAGTGCTGGTCGTAGCGGGTCTCTTTCCAAAGGGGGCGAGCTGTTGATGTTGATTGACAGCTCACCCCGTTTGGAAGGCGGGCCGGGGGGTGACAGCCCAAATGGAGGCGTTCCCATGGGAACGCCTGCCGTTTGGGGGAGGCCCCACTGACATCACTAGTGATGTCAGTGGAGAGCTTCCGGCTCTGACAGAGCCAGAAGCTCTCCGGGGCTTACGACAAGTGAGACCCTACCCTAGGGTCTCGTCGTAAGCCCCGATGGTCGCGATGGTCTCTGACCATCGCGACCATCACCCGAGCGGTCGTTAGAGCTGTGGGTGTTAACGCACAGCCTAACGACCGCAACAGAGGCAGGCGGTCAGGATGCAAGTGGCCGCCCAGAGCTTGCATCCTCCGACCGCCTCTGAATGAGGCCCATAGTCTCTGATAGGGAATCCCAGTTTGTGGCTGAGTTTTGAAGATCCTACTGTACGCTGTTGGGTATCAACATCAGTCTATGCTTTATCCTTCAATGGTGGGAACCGTGGGGTTATTAATGTGCATACCCACCATTTTAGTTTATAGGGGAACCACTCATTGGCTGAGAGGTGGAGGCTCGCGTCTCTCAGCCAATGACCATTCAGCCAATGCATTTCTATGGGAAATGTGGCAGTTGAACCGGCTTTCAAGAACAGTATTCTGTCTGGCGGGCTCTGCGTTTACGGGTTTTTAATTTTCCAAGTCCGTGGATGCCTACATAGAATGAAGAGGACCTGAACCAAGGGGTGAGTGAGTATGATTTTTTACAGGTACCAATCATGGATTCTACTGGACAAGGGGGCAGAACAGCACTAGGGACAAGGTAAGTATGTAGTGTGGGTGAGTGTGAGTGAGTGATTCAGTGAATGTATGTGTAATAAAGTATTAAAACCTACAGTGTGTGTCATGTCTTTTTTAAGTATTTATTTTACAGGAGTAGAGGTACCAGTGGGCCCTTAATGCCCCGCATGCTGGTACTTGTGGTTCTACAAGTATCGGCATGAAGGGGAGTCATGCTGGTTCTTCCCCTGTAAAAGACAATATTACTTTTACACAATAAATGAACACTATCAACCCCGCATCTACCAGCCAGGTATGCGAGGGATAGCTCTGGGCTTGAGCCTCAGCCTTGGATACCCTGGAAATGGGGGACCCTTTTATTGGGGGGATCTTCATCTCCCCAGGGATCCTAGGCCAGTTGGGGGTGTGAATGCTTTGGCTTGGGGACCCCGTCAAGTGTGTCCCCCAGCTGCGGCATTACACCCCGCTGGTGGAGCCCAGTGCTGGTTCTCAAAATGTGGGGGACCCCACTCCATTTTTTCCCTGTATTTTTAGAACCAGGACTGGCTCACAGAGTCTGGTGCTGGCTCATTAAATACGAGGGACCACTATTAATTTTGTTCCTCATAATTTGCGAGTTTAATTGTTTACTATGGAAAGTGCTTACTGGTTGGTTTGATAGGGATGTAGTATTATTGCGCAATCCCAGCAAGGGATTTAATCCTGATGCAAGAACGCTGAGGATGCCAGCCCAAATGAAGGTAAGTCCGGGGAACCCTTACCGTTTGACATAAGGGGGGGAGGGTTAGGATTAGGGGCTCTAGCATGGTTAGCATTAGGCTTGGGGGGAGAGATTTGGGTTAGGCACCCGGGAGGGTTAGGTTTAGGTACCCCCAGGGGGGACTTAGGGTTAGGCATCACCCCAGGAGTTTAGGGTTAGGCACCCCTAAGGGAGGGTTAAGGTTAGGGGGCGAGAAGGGAGGGTTAGGTAACTTACCTGACGCTGTCGGGATTTCATCCTCTAGGGCTAACGCTGTCAATTTGATGGTGTAATTAGTAGAGGTGAGCGGGTTCGGATTTCTGAAATCCGAACCCCCCCGATCCGAGGCCGATCCGAGTCAGGCTCAACTTTTCCCGCCTGACTCGGATCTGAAATCGAGGCAAAACGTCATCATCCCGCCTTCCGGGTCTCGCGGGTTTTGGATCCTATATAAGGTACCCGCGTCGGCGCCATTTTCTCACTCGGCTGTGGACAGTGAAGAGGGAGGGTGGGAGTTAGGGGTGGCTGGCCTGTGTAGTGTAGTGTAGTGCAGTGTAGTGCAGAGTAGTGTTGTGCTGTGCTGCGCTGCTGTTGTCCATAGGGGCTGTGTCCACTACTTCAAAGTCCATAGGGGCTGGCTGTGTTGTGCTGTGCTGCTGTTGTTAATAGGGGCTGTGTCCACTACTTCAAAGTCCATAGGGGCTGGCTGGACTGTGTTGTGCAGTCAGTTGTCCATAGGGGCTGTGTCCACTCCAAAGTCCTGTGCAGTGTCCCAGTCCTAAAGGGGTGCTGTAGTGTTATCCAGGGGGTGCTCTGTCCATCAGGGGTGCTCCCCCCAAGTGCTAAAAAAAATATATTTTTTCTGTGTTTGTGAATTGTGTGCGCAGTATCCGCACGTGCATCAACAAAGTAGTGCCAAGCGTGCGCCTGTGTCATAAGTAAAGGGCCGGCTAGCTTGACCGTTAAAGGGTGCTGTAACCCCCAAAGTACACTCCAAACCAAATAAAAAAATATTTTCTGTGTTTGTGAATTGTGTGCGCAGTAGCCACACGTGCATCAACAAAGGAGCAGCGCCAAGCGTGCGCCTGTGTCCCATAAGTAAAGAGCCGGCTGGCTCCTTTCTTAAAGGGTGGTGTAACCCACAAAGTGCACTACTCTCCAGCAAAAATAAAAAAATATTTTCTGTGTTTGTGTGCGCCTTAGCCGCACGTATATATCAAATCGATATAACATAAATGGAGGACCAAACTTTCTCCGATAAAAATAAAATAGAGAAAGATCAAGAACCACTTCCTACTAGTGCTGAAGCTGCTGCCACTAGTCATGACATAGACGATAACATGCCATCAACGTCGTCTGCCAAGGCCGATGCCCAATGTCATAGTAGAGGTTCAGGAAAATGTCCGTGAAAAAAACATTTAAATCATCTGAAGAGAAACGTAAACTTGCCAATATGCCATTTACGACACGGAGTGGCAAGGAATGGCTAAGGTCTTTCCCTATGTTCATGACTAGTGGTTCAGCTTCACATGACGATGGAAGCCCTCCTCCCACTAAAAAAGTCAAAAGAGTTAAGCTGGCAAAAGCACAGCGAAGAACTGTGCGTTCTAAGAAGATATCACAAATCCCCAAGGAGAGTCCAAGTGTGGTGGTGGTTGTGATGCCTGACCTTCCCAGCACTGGACGGGAAGAGGTGGCTCTTTCCACCATTTGCACGCCCCCTGCAAGTGCTGAAAGGAGCACCCACAGTTCACTTGCTGATATGCAAATTGAAGATGTCACTGTTGAAGTACAACAGAATGAGGATACTGGTGTAGCTGGCGCTGAGGAGGAAGTTGGCGAGGAGGATTCTGATGGTGATGTGGTTTGTTTAAATCAGGCTCCGGTGGAGACAGTTGTTGTCCGTGGGATGAAAAAGCCCATCACAGTCATGCCTGGGCAGAAGACCAAACATTCCACCTCTTTGGTCTGGCAATGTTTCTATCCAAATCCGGACAACAACTGTCTTGCCATATGTACCATATGTAAAGGTGAAATAAGTAGGGGTAGGGACGTTAACCACCTAGGAACATCCTCCCTTATACGGCACCTGCAGCGCGTTCATAAAAAGTTACTGTCATGTTCAGAAACTTTGGCTAAGACCGTAAGCAGTCCAGGGACACCTAAATCCCGTTGTCCTGTTGTATTCAAGCACCTGCAAACCACACCGTCAACTCCCTCCTCGTCAATTTCCTCCTTAGTCAGGATCGGAAGTAGTCCTGCAGGCCATGTCACTGGCATGACTGACTCTCCTATCCGGGATTCCTCCGGAGGATCCTGCATTGCTACGCCTCCTGCTGCCGCTGCTGCTGGGAGTCATTCATCATCCCAGAGAGGAAGTAGGAACACCACTACTTTTACTAAACAATTGACCCTCCAACAGTCCTTAGCGAGGAGGATGAAGTACGACAGCAGTCATCCTGAAGCAAAACGTATAACTGAGGCCTTGACTGCTATGTTGGTGTTAGACGTGCGTCCGGTATCCGCCATTAGTGCAGTGGGATTTAGACAATTGTTGGAGGTAGGGTGGCCCCGGTTCCAAATCCGGTCTAGATTCCACTTCACTAGGCAGGCGATACCGATACTGTACAGAAGCGTCAGAAAAAGTGTCCTCAGTGTCCTGAAAAATGCCGTTGTACCCAATGTCCACTTAACCACGGACATGTGGACAAGTGGAACAGGGCAGACTAAGGACTATATGACTGTGACAGCCCACTGGGTAGATGTATCACTTTAGGCAGCAACAGCAGCAGCGTCACCAGTAGCAGCATCTCAGAAACGCCAGCTCGTTCCAAGGCAGGCTACGCTGTGTATCACCGGTTTCAGTAAGAGGCACACCGCCGACAACCTCTTAGAGAAACTGAGGGAAATCATTGCCCAGTGGCTTACCCCACTTAGACTCTCCTGGGGATTTGTGATATCTGACAACGCCACCAATATTGTGCGGGCATTACATCTGGGCAAATTCCAGCACGTCCCATGTTTTGCTCACACAATAAACTTGGTAGTGCAGAATTTTCTGAAAAGCGACAGGGGCGTGCAGGAGACGCTTTGGGTGTCCCGAAAAATTTCTGGCCACTTTCGCCATTCAGCGACTGCGTGCCGAAGACTGGAGCGCCAGCAAACACTCTTGAACCTGCCCCGCCATCACCTGAAGCAAGAGGTTGTGACGCGGTTGAACTCAACCCTCTATATGGTTCAGAGGATGGAGGAGCAGCAAAAGGCCATACAAGCCTATACATCCACCTATGACATAGGCAAAGGAGGGGGTATGCACCTGACTCAAGCGCAGTGGAGAATGATTTCCGTGTTGTGCAAGGTTCTCCAGCCCTTCGAACTTGCCACACGTGAAGTCAGTTCAGACACTGCCAGCTTGAGTCAGGTCATTCCCCTCATCAGGCTTTTGCAGAAGCAGCTGGAGAAAGTGAAGGAGGAGCTAAGACGGAACGATTCCGCTCGGCATGTGGGACTTGTGGATGAAGCCCTTCATTTGCTTTGCCAGGATTCCAGGGTGGTCAATCTGTTGAAATCAGACCACTACATTTTGGCCACCGTGCTCGATCCTAGATTTAAAGCATATGTGGTGTCTCTCTTTCCGGCTGACACAAGCCTGCAGAGGTGCAAAGACCTGCTGGTGAACACACTGTCAGCTGAAGCGGAACGTGACACATCAACAGCTCCTTCTTCATTTTCTCCCGCAACTGGGGCTGCCAGGAAAAAACTTAGCTATCCTAAGCAACCCGCTGGCAGTGATGCAGGGCAGGCAGGACCAAGTTTGGACATCTGATCCGGACTGAAGGACCTGGCAACAATTTCTGACATGTCTACTGTCACTACATATGATACTGTCACCATTGACAGAATGGTGGAGGATTACATCGGTGACAGCATCCAAGTAGGCATGTCAGACAGTCCATACCTGTACTGGCAGGAAAAAGAGGCAATTTGGAGGCCCCTGTACAAACTGGCTCTATTTTAGCTGAGTTGCCCCCCCTCCAGTGTGTACTCCGAAAGAGTGTTTAGTGCAGCCGGGAACCTTGTCAGCGAAAGGCGTAGGAGGTTGCTTCCACAAAATGTGGAGAAGATGATGTTCATCAAAATGAATTATCAACTCTTCCAGGGAGACCAGCCTCCAGAATGTACAAAGGGACCTGTGGTGGATTCCAGTGGGGACGAGTTAATACTCTGTGAGGATGAGGATGTACACAACACTGAAGAGGGTGAGGAATCTGTGGATGAGGAGGATGAGGACGACATCTTGCCTCTGTAGAGCCAGTTTGTGCAGGGACAGATTAATTGCCAGCTTGTTTTGTGGGGGCCCAAACGAACCAATCATTTCAGCCACAGTTGTGTGGCAGACCCTGGCGCTGAAATGATTGCTTTGTTAAAGTGTGCATGTCCTGTTTATACAACATAAGGGTGGGTGGGAGGGCCCAAGAACAATTCCATCTTGCACCTCTTTTTTTTCTTTGCATTATGTACAGTTTGGGGCCTAGGTTTTCAAACTGCCATCCTGTCTGCCACTGCAGTGTCACTCCTAGATGGGTCACGTGTTTGTGCCGCCCACTCGTGTCGCTTAGCATAGTCATCCAGCTACCTCGGTGCAACCTTTTGGACATAAAAACACTATTGTGAGGTGTGAGGTGTTCAGAATAGACTGGAAATTAGTGGAAATTAAGGTTATTGAGGTTAATAATAGCATAGGAGCAGAAAAACCAACACATTCTGTGATTTTAGCTGTTTTTATGCTTTTTAAAAAAAAAAAAATACAGATCCAAAACACAAAACCCAGAACCCAAAACACGGAAGGGTGGTTTTGGCAAAACCAATCCAGATCCAAAACACGAAGAAAGATCCAGATCCAAAACCAAAACACAAAAAGTGGCCGGTGCACACCCCTAGTAATTAGTCGTATTTTTGTATTTGCACGTGTTTGGCTGTTTGATTCCTGCTTGTTCGTTTGTGTTTCCCTTTAGTAAATTTGCAGTTCAGAAAAACAGGCTAAACACACCTGAGATTGCAATCTCGCCAAAACACGATTCTTAGTAAATTTACCGCCAAGCCCTTAAATTCACATATTTGTAAAAAGCAGATCACTTTTCACATACTTGTAATGGGAAATGCTATCTGTTTCAGGTTTGCAAAAGTTTAATTGTAAAAGAATACCAGGGGAAGCCCTGAGTTAATAACACCACCTGGAGATGGCGTTAATATGGCTTTCCTACATTACACCAATTCAGAGCTGGGAGCCGGTGCCTGTGATCAGCCTTGCCTGTTTAAATAGACCATAAGCTGATCACTATATATATATATATATATATATATATATATATATATATATATATTATAAAGAAAAAAAAAAACACTTACTTGCATCCAGGGAACCGGTGATTGGTGATCCGGTGAGCTCCTCTGTGTCTCCAGGTCAACTGATCGGTGTATCCTGCTCTATGACTCTGGTACCTGACTTGTGCTGTAAACCATCTCAGTATACAGTTACCTACATTATTATTATCCTTTATTTATATGGTGCCACAAGTGTTCCGCAGCACCTTACATAGTACATAAAACTAATAAGTGAACAAAAAAAGCAAGTAACTTACAGTACAGTGAAGGACATTATATACATTGCTGCAATAGTGATTGAAACACTCACAATAAGCAGCAGGGATTTTGCGGAGAGACGTGTTAGGTGCCCTTATGAGGAGTAAGGAGTAGAAGAAAGTGTAAGGAGAAGCACATGAGGGAAGAGGTCCCTGCTTGTGAGAGCTTACATTGTGATCGGTCATCCAGTGAGCTCCTCTGTGCCTCCTGTCAGCTGATTGCCGGGCTCACTGGATGACCGATCACAATGTAGGTAACTGTCAGCTTAGTGGGACAGATGAGGGGGTCGTGTGGGGGGGGCAGTAACATGGGTGGGGTGGTCATGCGCGTGAGGGGTAAATGGCGGTGGCACATGTGCAGAATCACTCTCTGGGTATTTTTTGTGAAAAAATATCCTGAGTAGTGTGCAAAGAGGTTTCGCAGGGACAGATCTCACAAGCTCTGTCCCTGCATACCATATTTGATGCATCCTTACGATGTATTCAAATATTGCACTGTGAATCCTGGCAAGTTTGTCACATCACATCACATCTGAGATGCAGATTGTGATAAATAGGGCCCACATTCACTTATCAAGTTATTTCACCCCTATTGTCAAGCGCATAAGGTTAGACAGCCATGTCACTAATTACAATATAGCACAGCCGTTCCGTATTCTCCTAGCAATGACAGCGACCTAGGCAAAGAACTGTATTTTACTGTAAGGTATTGGCAGGTAGCTAATTTTATAAAGTCCATGTATACAAAACCACAAATACATATTTAATAGGGCTGTTAAAAGCCAGAATACATCAATGAAGATTAGCCGCAAATTTGAAATATCGCTTAGCACTTGGAGGGGTTAAATTAACAAAACATATTTCTTCCTGGATCTGTGTACTAATTTTTGTCAAAGCAGTTGCAGGCCTGGCAGTGGGGCCTCCTTTCTCCAAACTTCTGCTATGCGTTAAGTGAAAAAATGCAGTTGGACATGGCTGTGATTAATTCCTTTGCAGTCCCTTGCTGGCTGTATTGTAAGCATGGGCTTAGCTATCTGCTCCATCAGTTCCTCTAGGACTATGTTAACTGGACTGCACGGTTTTGCAGATGAGCGTAAATTAGGGTTCACAAACCCAACGTTCCGTTATCTCCTATAGGAATACCGGACAGATCTGTACATCTACTTTATAGTATTTTCTAAGCAAGAGAGGGGTTAATTTAAAGCCTGAGGTGATCCCATATTTTACCATGGTGGTGGGGGTTACTAGCTGTGGCAAATATCACAGTGATTTTAGTGAGGAAGTATGGTAGAATGTCTTCTATTTAGTCTATTATAGTTAGGCACATACTGAAGTGGTAAAGAACAGGTTAAGAGCATGACAATCAGTATTAAATGTAAAAACATTCTTGAGAAATAGGTAGCATGGGATATAAACATATATCAAACAGAGCAAAATTCCTTACATATACTATTGCCAAGATAAACTGGTAGTTTCCAAGCCCCTAAACAAACCCTGCTTACAATCAATTTAGTTTTCTCTATAAACACTGTCTTTTGTCTGTCTGAGGCAGAACGGCGCATGGACAGCCTCACAGCTGCATCCATATCTGTACATACCATGATTAGATGTCTGTCTTGTGTAATTTCTACCATTTGTAGGGTGCAAATACTGCGAGTATACAGATATGTTTTGTACTTGGTACTGACTATTTGAGGTACTGTATACAGGCTGGCCCCATTGCTACACTGCTTATTTATTGATGTCAACTTGTTGTGTTAGCGGTATGCTACTAGGTAGATGTCACGACCAGTGTATTCTAGTCTGCTGGATGCCACCCATTTCCCTATTTATTAGGGCGTTCTGGGCACCAGATGATGCAATTTTTGTTGAATCGCATCACAGTTGTCCTGCTCCCTGCTGTATATTCACTCTAACAGTGGCATTGTACAGTGGGCCATACTTGCCTACTTTTGAAAAGGCATTTCATGGAGATTGTGAGAGCAACATCAATGAGCGCGGCGGTAAAGTGGACTGTACTGTTACATCTGAGAAGCATGTCATAACATTTACTTTCATCCAAATGTAAACGACTCGAGACCCAAAGCAGTTAGTAAGATCTACGTGTCAATGAAAACACACTAATAGTTGTCAAAAAAATCCATGTAGGCACAGGGATCATTGTACCTTATAACCAATGCAGGGAAATGATACTAATTATATCATTTTAATGTATTAATCTCTGTTTTTTTTTTCTCTATATAACAGCTTCATAATGGGGGTAAGGTGCAATCAGGGAGATTACTAGACTCTTAAGGGAGTCAGGGAGATAATTTGTTACTATTTCAGGGAATCTCCCTGACAATCAGGGAGAGTTGGCAAGTATGCAGTGGGGACGACCTAACAATGGTGTGATCATAGCAGAGGTGGGTTTGGGATGGAAAACCAGCCTGGGAAATTTCTGGAAGCAGCATTAATGGAGGCGGCAATCTGGAAGGACTGTCTCCTCTCTGTGCATACATGCTGGGCATCAGGGCCGTAACTAGGGTGGTGTGACCTATGCCATAGCACAGGGCACCGCAGGGAAGGGGGCGCTGTTTGGGCCTGTCAGTTTTCTGTTTATTATCATTCTCACTTGTAGCTTCCTCTTCTTTTATCACCAACATCTCCTGGCCTCACCTATCTCTTCCCTGGCCCTTCCCCATGAGGCTATGGCCCTTTTTCGGATGAGCGTCTTATGTCCCTATTTGAAAAATAGGGGAGGGGGTAGCGCCAATG
Organism: Taudactylus pleione; assembly: GCA_031769625.1. Classification (NCBI taxonomy): domain Eukaryota; kingdom Metazoa; phylum Chordata; class Amphibia; order Anura; family Myobatrachidae; genus Taudactylus; species Taudactylus pleione. The sequence continues at coordinate 2,888,730 of JAUIMM010000171.1, forward strand.
CTCTTTCTGGCACAGGGCACCAAAAAAGTCCAGTTATGGCTCTGCAAGGCATGTCTGCAGGGAGGTGCGACCTCCGACCTGATTGTTTTCTAGTGCTTTCTCTGTGTCCAATTGGGATGCCAAATGAACATTGATGTCATGAAGACAGTGATGGCTATTGACAATGGGATTCCCACCATCAATGGGCATGTGTTGATGATGACATAGATTGTAACATCAATGTTAGGGCTTCGATGTCACATACCTAGGAAAAAATCACCCAGATCTGTATTACTCTGCCCCTCAGTGACAGGTCATGTAGAGTACTGTTAAACCTTCTATCGGATGAGGTGTTGTCATGTGTGCAAACCACTTATCATACTAACATAAAATAAAGACACTGAGACGTGGATTTGGCAGATAACTTGATGGCGATTTATTGGAGAAATTAATATTATTTATTAATTCTTAAATTAATTAAGGATGTATGGTGGCAAAGAAAGGACGGCCAGAAATCAGCCAGATCTGCTATGCCCACACACAAACAACAAAAGACATAGCAGGCGTAGATCGCCCAGAGTGCATACACATAACCATGTAAACCATGTCAAACACAAAAGGTAACGCTCACCCTCTAACTTGACTACCCACCCGTTTAGGTGATGATACTGCCCCCCGTTAGGTTGGTACAGCCAACTACCAGTCAACGAAGGGAGCGCCCTTAAATCATAATTGCACCTGGACTGGTGAACTGCCGTTCTTTCCCGCCACTACATAATTAAGTACAACAACCTGCCAATAATTGCAAAGGGAAGGGAGGGTGGGCAATCTGGAACCAAGAGGCTTTGGCCCTCACTTCTAGCCCCTTATATAATGTCTCTATTGAAAACCCGCCCCTGCTAACGATAGGCTAACTCTAAACAGTAATTTGCATACATGCCGGCCCCCATCCTAGAGGTTTAACACACCTCTTTTCTTATGCAATCTTTCGGTTTCACTAAACCTTCTATCGGATGAGGTGTTGTCATGTGTGCAAACCACTTATCATACTAACATAAAATAAAGACACTGAGACGTGGATTTGGCAGATAACTTGATGGCGATTTATTGGAGAAATTAATATTATTTATTAATTCTTAAATTAATTAAGGATGTATGGTGGCAAAGAAAGGATGGCCAGAAATCAGCCAGATCTGCTATGCCCACACACAAACAACAAAAGACATAGCAGGCGTAGATCGCCCAGAGTGCATACACATAACCATGTAAACCATGTCAAACACAAAAGGTAATGCTCACCCTCTAACTTGACTACCCACCCGTTTAGGTGATGATACTGCCCCCCGTTAGGTTGGTACAGCCAACTACCAGTCAACGAAGGGAGCGCCCTTAAATCATAATTGCACCTGGACTGGTGAACTGCCGTTCTTTCCCGCCACAGCAAGGTTCAGCTTATAGAACCGCCGCACCGCCACCATACCAAGTACTACCCCAATAACGCCAACTCCTCAAAAAGATCCCCAATAAACAATGACACACCCTCCTCTGTTAAATTAACTCCATCAGGTCTATACATATAACTAAATCGAAATTGAATGTTATTATGGTAAATGAAACGGCCATAATTGGCCATCACAAATTTGGCAACTGCGAAATTAAGTTTCTTCCTAGCTTCGTCATTAGCAGGAAAACTCCTAACCCCACGCCAGACCTGTCGAGGTACAATGCAAGACCAAATTAATTTACACAAGGGCCAGGCCGATAGCACCCTCGCCAAATCGTTGACAATATCAACTCGTAATTCTACAGTGGACCTCTGCCCTAAGTCGTTGCCTCCTAAATAAGCCACCAAAATACGTGGCCTACCAAAAAGCCTTGCATACTCTAACAGTTTAGGACAAAAGGAATGCCATCTCATACCTCTGGAACCTATCCAACGGACCCTAGCTGAATATTCAAAAATTGGAGCTTGATCTGAACTCAAACCTAGCAGCCCAGAAAATATATGAGTGGCCTATAACCCAAATGTCCTGCGTGTCAAAGAGCAATCCTAAAGGTGGAGGAAAGCAGTAAATAAAAAATTAGTAATTGTCATAAAACAATAAAATTTTATGGTGTATTAGTGGGATCTGATAGAACATAAGTGAGTATCTGCCAAAAAGAAAAATTTTCTATTGGTCGCCGACTTTACTATTTGAAGTGGCTGAGACAAACAGAAGACACAAAGGGGAAGAATGGGTGGGGGGGAATTGGGAAAAAACAGGTGAACTCGGCAAGAGGTAAAATAAAAAACTGCTGAGGGATGGACTATGGCCTAATTAAATGATTGAGAATAGCCGAATTGAATCCGTCAGTTCAGGTAAAAATTGTAAAATCCCTCAAGACTCCCATTGCCAGCAATGGCGAGTAGCTAATCCCGAGTAGGACGGACAGGGGTAACAGACAAGACAGGACAGTACATGAGACAAGACAAAAACCAGGCAAGCATAAAATATAAACGTAACCGGAACAGACTGTGAAATGACTTTAAACAAAGGGCCTTCATGCCTAGGTCGAATGTAACCTTTATAACTATCCGATTTCCAATGTCCTAGGGCCTTAATTTCTGATGCCGAGAAACCCGCAGCTGCCGCCGAAGTTGCGGCTCCGATCAGAAATGAGTGTGTACCAAAATCTTGAGGCGGGAGGCCTAAAACTGATACACACCTCTTCAAAAACCAACCAAACTGGTATTTGGTAAGCGGAGTCCTGTCCATATGCATGAGTCATGAACCAGGAACATCCGGCCGCAATAACTCATACCGCATAGCTAGTGCCACGGGGCAGATCTGTTCGTCCCTAGATGGACCCAACGAGATCCACCTACCCCTACCAGTCTGGTCGGTCTTCGACTGCCGAATCCTACAGAGAACAGACCTCTCACTGACCAGGATATCCGAGAGGAGCATGGTGGCATCAACCCATTTGGATGATGCCACCAGCTCCGATACCCTCAAGGTGCCGTGAAAAGCCTCCGAAAACACCACTTAAATCAGGACCGCCTCATACGCAGTAAGAGCCACTCCGAGAACCGCCCCTAATACTGCCGGAAGCAGATGAGCGTCCACAGGTCTCCTACGGTCAGCTACTGGCCGGGAGACCCGTGCCCAACCCTTTAAAGCCTTCACTATCAGAAAACTTTTAGTAAAGTCAGGTTGGCCCTTCAATTTACAATAAAATGCAATGCCCCCCAAAGAGCGCGCAACAGAAGCCCTGGATCTGCCAGCCAAACGGAGACTCCAAATAAAAGAAAGCATCGAACGATGCTGACTCTTACCTGCCTGTTTGCTGCTACGGGAATAATCTTCCCATTCATTCCATGCCTGCCGATATGCTCGCAACGTGGAGGGGGCTAAAGACTGTTCTGCTTAGCCCTCCATGCCGGCTCGATCACCTGCCAAACATAAGAGGGGCAAAGCACAACGTCAGCACCAGGGCCACAGATCGGGACCTAGCCCACTGGAAACGTGATAACGCATCGTCTATCTCATTCTCCACCCCAGGAACGTGTCTTGCCTTAAACATGATGTTACAGCGCAAACATGTGAGCACAGCTGCGCTAGCAAGCGCAAAACCAGCAGGGAAGCCGCATGTTGCTGATTGTATCGCATGGACCATGCCCAGGTTGTCCCACCTGATAATGATGCTGCGATTGCGTAACCATTCCCCCCAGATTTCCAAGGAAACCATTATGGGAAAGAGTTTGAGAAGGAGTAAGTCCTTAGTCAAACCCTTTCCCACCCATTCTTCCAGCCAACGGCCAACGCACCAGGAGCCATCAAGGTAACATCCGAACCCCGTGGTGCCTGCTGCGTCGGTGAACAGCTGCAGCTGCAAATTGTCAGCGGCTGGAGACATCCACAACCGAACGCCATTAAAATCCCGAAGAAACGAGACCCAGACAGAGAGGTCCTGCTTAATCTCTGAGGATAAACGTAGCAAATGTCTCGGTTAGTGACAGCAGCCGTGGCCCTTTCCAATTTACGTGAAAAAGCTCTGCCCATTGGAATTACTTTACAGGCCCAGGAGGGATTGCGCCTGCCGCAGGGTAATTCTACTGGAAGCCGTGCATTCCGCTATGGCATTACTTGACAGGCTTATCGAGAGGAATGCGACAAGAACCCACCGAGGTACAGATCTCGATACCCAGGAATGACAAGGGGAAGGGCCCTCCGTTTTGTCCACAGCAACGGGAACTCCAAATGAAAAAACAGCGCTCGTAAAGAAAACAAAAGATAACTGCATCTGCCTGAACCGGAAGGGCCGACACACAGAAAGTCATCGAGATAGTGGGCTATTCCATGACTACCGCAAAAATTAAATAAATAAATTCCGCGCACCAGTGTAGGAAGGTGCTAAAATGCTCGAAAAACGCACAGGACACAGAACACCCCATAGGCAAGCATTTGTCTATGCAATATCCGTTGTCCAAGCTAAAAACCCATAAACTGGAATGACTCTGGGTGCAAAGAAAGTAGACGAAAAGCTGACTCAACATCTATCTTAGCCATCAGTGCGCCCGGACCATAACACCTAATGACGTCCAAAGCATCGTCAAAAGACTGGTACACCACCGAGGAAACCTCAACTGGTATGGCATAATTTACTGACGAGCCTGGCGGATAAGACAGATGTTGCATGAGCCCTTATTTTCCTGGAATTTTCTTGGGAACCACTCCCACCGGGGAATTCACAAGATCCCTAATGGGGGTTCTGCAAAAGGCCCAGCAATGCGCCTGCGCTAACCTCGCCAGCCACTTTTTCCCTAAGAATGTGAGGCAATTCAAAGGCAGACTTCAAATTTCTAGGCGAATATGTGTCGACATCCCTGCAAATAGGTAAACGAAAACCAAAACTGAAGCCTTTTAACGAAAATTCTGCGTCCTGCAGAACCGGGTACCAACTCAACCATTTTGCTATCGCTGTGACACGGACAGGGGATGGAACTTTACTTAGCACTTGTGCCTTTTGCTGGCTGTGCAGGCTGCTGCTGGGCACCCCCCTTGAAACACTTGGCAACTGGGTGATTGCCACCACATCGCAAGCAGAGGTGACGAAAACGACATTTTAATGTGGAATTATTAAAGGCGAAGCATTTTCCCCAGACGCCTGCTGTTAGCCCTGACGAACTGAACTAGCTGCTTTGCACGCGTTGTACCCCTCATAGGCAGGACGCGAAGGCTGCGTGACCTCCAGCAATGTATATTTGTCGAAGTAGGAGCATAGCTGAGAATGGAGCTTCCCGGTGATAGCTGCTTGGGGCAGTGATTGCAATAATAAGCTGTGCACCCTGTAGAAATTTACTGTAGCACATGTATTCTGTCTATTTTGTAAGTTAAATGCTCAGAATACAGTATATAATACAATCTCCTCTATTGGCTGATAATAATGATTCAAAGGAGATAAAAGCTAGATCTTAGGTGCTATAGATAAATAAAGCAGTGTCAAAGCCATTACCCCTTACTGTCATATAACGCATCACTAAAGCATTCTATTCCCCCAATGATACCTCAATGCCCAGCATAATACTGACACTGTTTGCTGCAACTGTTTTCTACCATTAAGAGGGCATAATCAGCACTTAGACCATCTATAAAATACATCATACGAATGTACTGAATGATATAATTCTGGCATATACAGGACCAGCAAACACAGTAAGTAATTATATGTAGAAGTAGAGCCATCCTGTCTGAGCTGAATCTTTTTATTTCATGTGCCGGCTCCTTTACAGATCATATGAGCAAGTTGGGGAATCTGGGAGAGGGCAGAAAAAGAAACCATGCTCTGTCCTGGACATAGATGCACAGATTGGTCCCCCTATGTACTGGATGGTGTATTATCCAGTATTAATAATTGATCCAATAGGTGATCCATATCAGTGCACCCCGTACAGTGCATGTTTTCCAGATCTAGTTGGTGCACAACAATATTCATTACTGGCTTTTTAACTTTTTCTACTGGCTGACACATTTAAAAGATCAACAGGGACTGTAGTGCTAGTTATTTCATTTGTGACACTGAGGGGATCCTAAAAAACATGCAACTTTAGTATTATATGCTATTTCTATTGTAGTCATCATGGTGTGGGCTGAGGGGGGGTTCAGGCAAGGCACTCATAAACCCCTCCTGCATTTGCCTATGGTGCTGGCCATTGCAGCCACAAAGCTAATATTGACCAGGGGCATTAAGGACTAAAGGGAAGCACCCCTCCCCCGCACTGGCACACCTTCCACAAAGCTGCTGCAGCCTGAGGGGGGATAGAACTATCAGTAGGGGAACCACACCTGCAGCTCCTAATAACATGGGGACACTGTGGAGCCAGGGACCAGGGTCAGGGGAGGCTCATTACTAGGCAGGACATAGCTACACCCACCCCCAGCAGAACAAGAAATCAGAAAAGACAGTGATTGAGGACAGAAAGGAAAAGTAAAAGCAATGATATGAAGTAAATGAAAAGAGACTAAATACAATAAGGAAAAGGAGGAGAGAAGAAGAGAAGAAGAAGGAGAAGCACTAAGAGAGTTTTATTAAGGAAAATGACAACTGACAAAATGCACTTCCCTGTCCTGGAGCAATCTGGAACCAAGAGGCTTTGGCCCTCACTTCTAGCCCCTTATATAATGTCTCTATTGAAAACCCGCCCCTGCTAACGATAGGCTAACTCTAAACAGTAATTTGCATACATGCCGGCCCCCATCCTAGAGGTTTAACACACCTCTTTTCTTATGCAATCTTTCGGTTTCACATCACAGAGCAATGTTACACTACTATACACAATATATATTGTATATTATACAGATATGTATACATTCACCTAGGACTGTTCTGCTTGGGAGCAGATTAAAATACTTTTGACTCTGTGAGATATATTTACTAACAGGCCAACGCTGCAGGACCAGATCTGCATATGTGCAGTGCGGTTCCTGCAGATGCACAGATAAACATAACATCAAAACCTGCATGAAAATCGAATTTCTGTCCACCTCTGAATCAGCCCCTGTGTCAGCTTTTCTGCTGTGTCTACCATGTTGCCTTTGACTGTTGATGAAAAAACACAGCCAACACTTTTTATTGTATATTGTACAGCTGTGGAGACTGGTTGTTGCAAGGATAAATTCTTAACTTTATAATGACTTTTTGTGAGCTGTGAATTTTATTTTTTTGTCCCACTACATTTTATTTTTCTTAGCAGTCTAGGGGCCCTATGTTTTGCAATTTGCATTTAAAATGTTATAGAGATGAGATGTAATTGCCGCTTTTTAAAAATATCACATGTATTAATCAAAATCCAGGTGCTGGGATAGAGTTTGCGAGAAAGCTGTGCCTCGGCTAATAAACAGTGCATAAGTTTGCACACCCGTTAGTGGCAACATCCAGCATGCGTCGGTTTTACACTAGGCACCTGCAGTAGGTCAATATCAGTGTCCAGCAGCCCTAACATCAACTTAGTGTGCACCCATGTGGTGTCGGACAGGGACGGTCTGAGGACAGGGTTTACGCAGCTGGGAATCTACAGCAATACTACTAGGGGTGGTAGCGTGGTAATACTAATGGTGAACAATTTAGACTGGGGGGGGGTCTATTGCCAATGGGGATGGTAAGTAAATTTACAAACGGGACCTATGGACATGAAGGGATGGGGGGTGAAAAACACCCCCATGGTATGTATTTTTTAAATAAAATATTTAGATATATTATTAATAATACTTTTTTAAACTATTTTATCTTGGGGCATAGAACCTACTCACAGACACCTTCTCCCCTTTCTAAGCACTGTAGTCATGACATCAAAGAAAGTCGTTCTCTCCAGATGGATTAAACGTTCTGCCCCCTCCTAGAGCAGATTACAATGAGCATTGTACAGTCTCTATATTTGAACAACAATCCACATTACCTGATTGTGAAAAAGGTGTTCTGAGTTTCTATAAAAAAAGGGGATCATATTGTATATAGAAACATTTGATTCTCCTATACAGGAACATATATATGATTTTTTTTGAATCCAGTAACTAGTTTCTTTATCGCCAATTGCTAAATTCCTCAGATTGAATGCTATGATATTTTTTGCTAAGGTTAATTATCCTGGTATATGAGGTGTTCGCTATTATTTGTGCTGCTGTCTAATAGGATTACTCCGCCCCCCCCTTTTTCCTTTGTTTCCTGGTGTGTCATCGTATGTCATTATGTGGTCTATGGGACTGGCTCAGAGATGGACGGATTTGTTGAACCGCAAACAATGCAGCTGTGCAAATCTGTCCATCTCCAATGAAAACGCAGAAGGACGTGTCAGACACCTCCTTGCCACATTTGCGATCCCAGCACTGGGACTGACGTCGCAGGCTGGAATCACCATCACAACCAATGGTCGCGATGGTTGCTCCTTTGGTCAGGCTGTGGGACTTGAAGCTTCCCCCTCAGCCTGACTGTGTGCTGGTCACATAAGAGGCCAGGAATCTGCATCTGTCACCCTGGCCTTGTTCCTCCTGCAAAACAGGGGTGACACACACCCTCATTTCCAGAAACGGTGACCAGGCACGCCCACAATCCACCCAGAAACGCTGCAGCATGTCAATCATGCTGTGGCTTGGGGGTCTGTGTCACAAGCCTCAGTCACCTCCTGTTGGATAGTGATTCTCACAGTCTGGCTGCTGGGAGACGGAGAAACCGCGCTGTACGCGTGTAAATCCTCCTATTGGGCTGACATCATCGTGGCTGGGACAGGATTGGTGCATTTCCCCTTTTCTACCCCGCTGGTGCCTTGCTCAGGTGCCGGTGATAGCGTTTCATGTGTTTCCAGTTCAGCTGTGAGTCTCCTGTTCCAGTTGAGTGTCCAGTCTCCCTGTCTGTCTTGTTCAGCTCCTGCCGTTTGTGTCATCCAGGCGGTACGGTCCACATTACAGTCACCTGCCATTTGTGTCATCCAGGCGGCACGGTCTGCATTTCAGTCACCTGCTGTTTGTGTCATCCAGGCAGCATGGTCTTAATTACAGTCTCCTGCCGCTTGTGTCAACTCGGCGGCACTAGCCGCACCTCTGCACAAATTGTACACAAGACAGTGTACTACCGCTTGCTACACAGCCCAAAGGTTACATCGTATTCTACAGCCCACGGGTCACAACTAGCCAAGGTTCACCAGCCCACAAGGCTACATCGTATTCTAAGGCCGATGGGTCACAACTAGCCAAGGGTTTCCAGCCCTCAAGGCTGCTTCATGGACGCAGCTTACCAAGCATTCCAGCCCCCAATGCTATTGCAGGACTTCCCTACATCAACCTTCTATTATTAATTATCAATCATTAACTATCAATTATCAATTATCAACAATCCATTCTTCTATCCTCAAAAGGATACCTCAGCCATAATCCTTGCCCGGATCTTCATTCTATTATATTCTGCCTGGACTCCGTCTAGGAATCATTACAGTTTGCAAGCGAGATCGCAGGACCCATTCTACACATGCACAGAACGGGTCCTGCACAGGCGCAGACCCCTAACAATTGGAGATGTATGTCCATCGTCAGACGGTTTTATATTTTTTGCTGACTTTTGTTGGGCATACACCATCTTTGCTATGTATGTACTGTATGCATATGCATTGCTATTTTTATATATAAGATGCTTTCATTTACGTTGATGAGGTACATTGTACCTTTATTCATATGTTGAAAAATCAAATAAATACATTTGGAAAAAAAATACTTTTTAAATGTTATTAAATAACTCCCCCAATTTCTGAGGGGTATTTTGGGGCAAAAAACCCATCAGTTAAGTGGCTGGGGGCAGGCCGTGGTGCCGGTCACATGGTTGTGCTAGTCTATGATAGGGTTAAGGGGTGTATTGGGTGATATTATTTACTGCAATGTTTCAAAGAACCAGGACTATTTGGTTGGTGAAGCTTTCCCACCTTCCCTTCCTTGTTGCTTGGTGTTTGGTTGTTTCAATTTTGTTGGCTATTTTGGGCAGGAAAGAATGACAGAACAGCAGACCAGGTTCAAATTTAGATTGTTTTGGGTTGCACTCACCTTGGTGACTATATGCAAATTTTAAGACATATTTTTTGAAAAATCTCCTCCAAAAGCCCTTTCACAAATTCAAGAGATACATTTCTATGAAAACAGTGAATAAACATAGCTGTCTTCATAAAAAATGAGTATATACTCGTTTGATAAATATAGGCTTTAGGGCTGAATCGTAGTTGCGCATAAGTCATTTTTACAGATGGATCTTGGATTTTTCAAACTGTGCATCTGTCTGAATTTTCACGATCGTGCTAATCTCCACTTGCGACTTAATGGGTGTAATTAGGCGTTTGCACATAGGGCTGTTTGAGGGTGTGTCACTTGTGTGCAGGCAGACTTGCATTCTATGCAGAATTGAGTGTATGCAGAAATCCTTCTGATTCCAGATAGATCATTTGCACCAGGTATAGGGCTGATAGTGATGATGGTTACTTTCACAAGCGGATAGATGGAACTGTGAAACCAACTAACATGCCACTTCAAATCAGTCCCTCTTTGAGAACTTCTGTGATAGACAATACGTATATAATTCGAATGACTATCCTGGAGTCCAATGAAGCACTTACCTGGATACTATACCTACCTACAACAGCATTACTATGTTACAGTGTAAGGCAGGGATTGCAAGACTTTTGGAGTTGGTGATCTACTCTTGAAAATCTTTAACGAGCTACCAATTAGGGACATTTGTGTGTTCCTACTGCGCTTGCCCTGAAAAAGGGGAGTGATCTCGCTGCAAGATGCATGGAAGTGTCAGGCCAAAATTGGGACAGCTGGGAGGTATGTTTTTTAGGGCTCTGAGATAATGAAATGTAAACTAACAAAACATATAAATTTTAAATTGAATAGTCAGCAGGTATAATATGTATTAGAGATGAGTGGGTTCGGATCTCAGAGATCCGAACCCGCCCGAATTTTGGGGATCCAGGACGATCCGAGCAAAGCTCGGATCTCCCTGCCTGCACTGGATCCCTCACCCGAGGCAAAACCTCGTGACCCCGCTGTCGAGTCGTGAGGTTTTGTTTTGAGTGAGCTTAACGCTGATTGGCTGAGAGAGCCGTCTGTCACGGCTCTCAGCCAATCAGCGTTAAGCCCATTGAAAACAGCACAAAGGAGTAAAAGAAGATGGGGCCCGCCATCCCTCACTGTCTGACACCGCCGGCACCCCCTGCTGCTGACACCGCCGGCACCGCCACTTGCAGCACCCCCCGCTGCTGACGCCACCACTGCCGACACTCCTGCACTGCTGCCCAACGTACTGAGGACACCGTCAGCGACCCCCACACTGCCGACACTTCCGCACTGAGGACACCACCAGCACCCCTGCACTGCCGGCACTGTCAGCACACATGCACTGAGGACACCACTGGCACCCCCGCTCTGCAAACACCGCCGGCACCCTGCATTGAGAACACCCCTGCACTGGCGACACAGTCAGCAAACCTGCAATGAGGACACCGCTGGCACCCCCTGCACTGCCGGCACTGTCAGCACACATGCACTGAGGACACCACTGGCACCCCCGCTCTGCAAACACCGCCGGCACCCTGCATTGAGAACACCCCTGCACTGGCGACACAGTCAGCAAACCTGCAATGAGGACATCGCTGGCACCCCCGCTCTGCTGACACCGCCGGTACCCTTCACTGAGAACACTGCCAGCACCGCAGCACTGCCATTCCGTGTACTGAGGACACTGCCAGCAACCACTGCACTGCCGACACAGCCAGCAAACCTGCACTAAAGACACCGCTGGCACCCCAGCACTACCGACACAGCCAGCAAACCTGCACTAAGACACCGCTGGCATCCCCGCACTGCTGACATCACCGGTACCCTTCACTGAGGACACTGCCAGCACCACAGCACTGCCATTCCATGTACTGAGGACACCGTCAGCAACCCCGCTCTGACGACACTGCTGTCACAGTAAGTGCACTATTGGTGTATCCAACCCATACTATATAACACACTGTATCCGTGTTGGAAATTAGAAACTGAACTGCCACATGTTAGTGCCGCTCACTGTGTCACTTAACTTAGTCAGCCAGCTAGCTGGATGTAACCTTCTGGCTTTAACTAGATGAAGCAAATAATATTGTGAGGTGGTCAAAATTGATTGGAAATTACTGGAAATAAATGATATTGAGGTTAATTATACTGTAGGAACAAAAACAGGCCCATTTTATGTGATTTTAGCTGTTTTTATGATTTTTTAAGAAAAAATCCAGATCCAAAACCAAAACACGAAAACAAAACACGGAGGTGAGGTTTGGCAAAACCAATCCAGATCCAAAACCAGGGGGAATCCAGATCCAAAACCAAAACACGAGGGTCGGCACACATCTCTAATATATATATATATATATATATATATATATATATGTATATATATTAGGGGTGTGCACCGGCCACTTTTCGTGTTTTGTGTTTTGGTTTTGGATCTGGATCTTTCTTCGTGTTTTGGATCTGGATTGGTTTTGCCAAAACCACCCTTCCGTGTTTTGGGTTCTGGGTTTTGTGTTTTGGATCTGTATTTTTTTTAAAACAAGCATAAAAACAGCTAAAATCACAGAATTTGTAGGTTTTTCTGCTCCTATGCTATTATTAACCTCAATAACCTTAATTTCCACTCATTTCCAGTCTATTCTGAACACCTCACACCTCACAATAGTGTTTTTATGTCCAAAAGGTTGCACCGAGGTAGCTGGATGACTATGCTAAGCGACACGAGTGGGCGGCACAAACACGTGACCCATCTAGGAGTGACACTGCAGTGGCAGACAGGATGGCAGGTAGAAAAACTAGGCCCCAAACTGTACATAATGCAAAGAAAAAAAAGAGGTGCAAGATGGAATTGTCCTTGGGCCCTCCCACCCACCCTTATGTTGTATAAACAGGACATGCACACTTTAACAAATCAATCATTTCAGCGCCAGGGTCTGCCACACAACTGTGGCTGAAATGATTGGTTCGTTTGGGCCCCCACAAAACAAGCTGGCAATTAATGTGTCCCTGCACAAACTGGCTCTACGGAGGCAAGATGTCATCCTCATCCTCCTCATCCACCGATTCCTCACCCTCTTCAGTGTGTACATCCTCATCCTCACAAAGTATTAACTCGTCCCCACTTGAATCCACCACCACAGGTCCCTCTGGACGTTCTGGAGGCTGGTCTCCCTGGAAGAGCTGATAATTCATTTTGATGAACATCATCTTCTCCACATTCTGTGGAAGCAACCTCCTACGCCTTTCGCTGACAAGGTTCCCGGCTGCACTAAACACTCTTTCGGAGTACACACTGGAGGGGGGGCAACTCAGGTAAAATAGAGCCAGTTTGTACAGGGGCCTCCAAATTGCCTCTTTTTCCTGCCAGTACAGGTATGGACTGTCTGACATGCCTACTTGGATGCTGTCACCGATGTAATCCTCCACCATTCTGTCAATGGTGACAGTATCATATGCAGTGACAGTAGACATGTCAGAAATTGTTGCCAGGTCCTTCAGTCCGGACCAGATGTCCAAACTTGGTCCTGCCTGCCCTGCATCACCGCCAGCAGGTTGCTTAGGATACCTAAGTTTTTTCGTGGCAGCCCCAGTTGCGGGAGAAAATGAAGAAGGAGCCGTTGACGTGTCACGTTCCGCTTCAGCTGACAGTGTGTTCACCAGCAGGTCTTTGCACCTCTGCAGGCTTGTGTTGGCCGGAAAGAGAGACACCACATAGGCTTTAAACCTAGGATCGAGCACGGTGGCCAAAATGTAGTGGTCTGATTTCAACAGATTGACCACCCTGGAATCCTGGCAAAGCAAATGAAGGGCTTCATCCACAAGTCCCACATGCCGAGCAGAATCGCTCCGTCTTAGCTCCTCCTTCACTTTCTCCAGCTGCTTCTGCAAAAGCCTGATGAGGGGAATGACCTGACTCAAGCTGGCAGTGTCTGAACTGACTTCACGTGTGGCAAGTTCGAAGGGCTGGAGAACCTTGCACAACACGGAAATCATTCTCCACTGCGCTTGAGTCAGGTGCATACCCCCGCCTTTGCCTATGTCATAGGTGGATGTATAGGCTTGTATGGCCTTTTGCTGCTCCTCCATCCTCTGAAGCATATAGAGGGTTGAGTTCCACCGCGTCACAACCTCTTGCTTCAGGTGATGGCGGGGCAGGTTCAAGAGTGTTTGCTGGCGCTCCAGTCTTCGGCACGCAGTCGCTGAATGGTGAAAGTGGCCAGAAATTTTTCGGGCTACCCAAAGCATCTCCTGCACGCCCCTGTCGCTTTTCAGAAAATTCTGCACCACCAAGTTTATTGTGTGAGCAAAACATGGGACGTGCTGGAATTTGCCCAGATGTAATGCCCGCACAATATTGGTGGCGTTGTCAGATATCACAAATCCCCAGGAGAGTCTAAGTGGGGTAAGCCACTGGGCGATGATTTCCCTCAGTTTCTCTAAGAGGTTGTCGGCGGTGTGCCTCTTACTGAAACCGGTGATACACAGCGTAGCCTGCCTTGTAACGAGATGGCGTTTCTGAGATGCTGCTACTGGTGACGCTGCTGCTGTTGCTGCGTAAGGTGATACATCTACCCAGTGGGCTGTCACAGTCATATAGTCCTTAGTCTGCCCTGTTCCACTTGTCCACATGTCCGTGGATAAGTGGACATTGTGTACAACGGCATTTTTCAGGACACTGAGGACACTTTTTCTGACGTTTCTGTACAGTCTCGGTATCGCCTGCCTAGTGAAGTGGAATCTAGACGGGATTTGGAACCGGGGACACACTACCTCCATCAATTGTCTAAATCCCACTGCACTAATGGCGGATACCGGACGCACGTCTAACACCAACATAGCAGTCAAGGCCTCAGTTATACGTTTTGCTTCAGGATGACTGCTGTCGTACTTCATCCTCCTCGCTAAGGACTGTTGGAGGGTCAATTGTTTAGTAAAAGTAGTGGTGTTCCTACTTCCTCTCTGGGATGATGAACGACTCCCAGCAGCAGCAACAGCAGCAGCGGCAGCAGTAGGCGTAGCAATGCAGGATCCTCCGGAGGAATCCCGGATAGGAGAGTCAGTCATGCCAGTGACATGGCCTGCAGGACTACTTCCGATCCTGACTAAGGAGGAAATTGACGAGGAGGGAGTTGACGGTGTGGTTTGCAGGCGCTTGGATACAACAGGACAACGGGATTTAGGTGTCCCTGGACTGCTTACGGTCTTAGCCAAAGTTTCTGAACTTGACAGTAACTTTTTATGAACGCGCTGCAGGTGCCGTATAAGGGAGGATGTTCCTAGGTGGTTGACGTCCCTACCCCTACTTATTTCACCTTTACATATGGTACATATGGCAAGACAGTTGTTGTCCGGATTTGGATAGAAATATTGCCAGACCAAAGAGGTGGAATGTTTGGTCTTCTGCCCAGGCATGACCGTGATGGGCTTTTTCATCTCACGGACAACAACTGTCTCCCCCGGAGCCTGATTTAAACAAACCACATCACCATCAGAATCCTCCTCGCCAACTTCCTCCTCAGCGCCAGCTACACCAGTATCCTCATCCTGTTGTACTTCAACAGTGACATCTTCAATTTGCATATCAACAAGTGGACTGTGGGTGCTCCTTTCAGCACTTGCAGGGGGCGTGCAAATGGTGGAAAGAGCCACCTCTTCCCGTCCAGTGCTGGGAAGGTCAGGCATCGCAACCACCACCACACTTGGACTCTCCTTGGGGATTTGTGATATCTTCTTAGAAAGCACAGTTCTTCGCTGTGCTTTTGCCAGCTTAACTCTTTTGATTTTTTTAGTGGGAGGAGGGCTTCCATCGTCATGTGAAGCTGAACCACTAGTCATGAACATACTAGGGATCGACCTTAGCCGTTCCTTGCCACTCCGTGTCGTAAATGGCATATTGGCAAGTTTACGTTTCTCTTCAGCTGATTTAAATGTCTTTTTCAAGGTCATTTTCCTGAACTTTGCCATTTGGGATTGTATGTGCCCTCTACTATGACATTGGGCATCGGCCTTGGCAGACGACGTTGATGGCATGTTATCGTCTATGTCATGACTAGTGGCAGCAGCTTTAGCACTAGGAGGAAGTGGTTCTTGATCTTTCTCTATTTTATTTTTATTGGAGAAAGTTTGGTCCTCCATTTATGTTATATCGATTTGATATATACGTGCGGCTAAACACAGAAAATAATTTTTTTTTTGGTTTGGACTGGAGTGTACTTTCGGGGGTTACAGCACCCTTAATGGTCAAGCCAGCCGGCCCTTTACTTATGACACAGGCGCACGCTTGGCACTACTTTGTTGATGCACGTGCGGCTACTGCGCACACAATTCACAAACACAGAAAATAATTTTTTTTTGGTTTGGACTGGAGTGTACTTTCGGGGGTTACAGCACCCTTTAACGGTCAAGCCAGCCGGCCCTTTACTTATGACACAGGCGCACGCTTGGCACTACTTTGTTGATGCACGTGCGGCTACTGCGCACACAATTCACAAACACAGAAAATAATTATTTTTTTGGTTTGGACTGGAGTGTACTTTGGGGGTTACAGCACCCTTTAACGGTCAAGCCAGCCGGCCCTTTACTTATGACACATGCGCACGCTTGGCACTACTTTGTTGATGCACGTGCGGCTACTGCGCACACAATTCACAAACACAGAAAATAATTTTTTTTTGGTTTGGACTGGAGTGTACTTTCGGGGGTTACAGCACCCTTTAACGGTCAAGCCAGCCGGCCCTTTACTTATGACACAGGCGCACGCTTGGCACTACTTTGTTGATGCACGTGCGGCTACTGCGCACACAATTCACAAACACAGAAAATAATTTTTTTTTGGTTTGGACTGGAGTGTACTTTCGGGGGTTACAGCACCCTTTAACGGTCAAGCCAGCCGGCCCTTTACTTATGACACAGGCGCACGCTTGGCACTACTTTGTTGATGCACGTGCGGCTACTGCGCACACAATTCACAAACACAGAAAATAATTTTTTTTTTGGTTTGGACTGGAGTGTACTTTGGGGGTTACAGCACCCTTTAACGGTCAAGCCAGCCGGCCCTTTACTTATGACACAGGCGCACGCTTGGCACTACTTTGTTGATGCACGTGCGGCTACTGCGCACACAATTCACAAACACAGAAAATAATATTTTTTTTGGTTTGGACTGGAGTGTACTTTGGGGGTTACAGCACCCTTTAACGGTCAAGCCAGCCGGCCCTTTACTTATGACACAGGCGCACGCTTGGCACTACTTTGTTGATGCACGTGCGGCTACTGCGCACTCAATTCACAAACACAGAAAATAATTTTTTTTTTGGTTTGGACTGGAGTGTACTTTGGGGGTTACAGCACCCTTTAACGGTCAAGCCAGCCGGCCCTTTACTTATGACACAGGCGCACGCTTGGCACTACTTTGTTGATGCACGTGCGGCTACTGCGCACACAATTCACAAACACAGAAAATTTTTTTTTTTTTGGTTTGGACTTGAGTGTACTTTGGGGGTTACAGCACCCTTTAACGGTCAAGCCAGCTGGCCCTTTACTTATGACACAGGCGCACGCTTGGCACTACTTTGTTGATGCACGTGCGGCTACTGCGCACACAATTCACAAACACAGAAAATAATTTTTTTTTGGTTTGGACTGGAGTGTACTTTCGGGGGTTACAGCACCCTTTAACGGTCAAGCCAGCCGGCCCTTTACTTATGACACAGGCGCACGCTTGGCACTACTTTGTTGATGCACGTGCGGCTACTGCGCACACAATTCACAAACACAGAAAATAATTTTTTTTTTGGTTTGGACTGGAGTGTACTTTGGGGGTTACAGCACCCTTAACTGTCAAGCCAGCCGGCCCTTTACTTATGACACAGGTGCACGCTTGGCACTACTTTGTTGATGCACGTGCGGCTACTGCGCACACAATTCACAAACACAGAAAATAATTTTTTTTTTGGTTTGGACTGGAGTGTACTTTCGGGGGTTACAGCACCCTTAACGGTCAAGCCAGCCGGCCCTTTACTTATGACACAGGCGCACGCTTGGCACTACTTTGTTGATGCACGTGCGGCTACTGCGCACACAATTCACAAACACAGAAAATAATTTTTTTTTTGGTTTGGACTGGAGTGTACTTTCGGGGGTTACAGCACCCTTAACGGTCAAGCCAGCCGGCCCTTTACTTATGACACAGGCGCACGCTTGGCACTACTTTGTTGATGCACGTGCGGCTACTGCGCACACAATTCACAAACACAGAAAATTATTTTTTTTGGGTTTGGACTGGAGTGTACTTTCGGGGGTTACAGCACCCTTTAACGGTCAAGCCAGCCGGCCCTTTACTTATGACACAGGCGCACGCTTGGCAGTACTTTGTTGATGCACGTGCGGCTACTGCGCACACAATTCACAAACACAGAAAATATATTATTTTTTTAGCACTTGGGGGGAGCACCCCTGATGGACAGAGCACCCCCTGGACAACACTACAGCACTCCTTTAGGACTGGGACACTGCACAGGACTTTGGAGTGGACACAGCCCCTATGGAGAACTGACTGCACAACACAGTCCAGCCAGCCCCTATGGACTTTGAAGTAGTGGACACAGCCCCTATTAACAACAGCAGCACAGCACAACACAGCCAGCCCCTATGGACTTTGAAGTAGTGGACAACAGCAGCACTACACTACACTACACTACACAGCCCTAACTCCCACCCTCCCTCTTCACTGTCCACAGCCGAGTGAGAAAATGGCGCCGACGCGGGTACCTTATATAGGATCCAAAACCCGCGAGACTCGGAAGGCGGGATGATGACGTTTTGCCTCGATTTCAGATCCGAGTCAGGCGGGAAAAGTCGAGCCTGACTCGGATCGGACTCGGATCGGGGGGGCTCGGGGGGGTTCGGATTTCAGAAATCCGAACCCGCTCACCCCTAATATATATACTTCAATACCACACACAATAGAAAGTGGAATGAGGGCACTCACCATAAATAAGAAAGTCAACTTGTTTAATTGAGCAAGCAAGTTAATTATTCACGGTTGCTACATAGGTAAGATTACCGACGTTTTGGTCTAAACAGAGACCATTTTCAAGGTACAGCAATCCAAAAATAATAGAACAGGATGGGTCCAAACGGGTCACGAATAACAGGAACCAACTAAGCACATCATGTAGTACACTTTGCAGTCTCCCAGGGCCCCGTTATATAGCGTTCACACTCGTGATCAATAAACAATCAAGGAAATAATTGGCAAACCACTTACCAAAATGTAGAGGATCATACAGCAGAAAGCACCAGGTAGTGCGGCAGGCATGATGGACCAATTAAGGTGTCAACCGTCCGAGCCGCATAATGCCAGTCGTGCGGCGCAGCATGCTGACGCTCCATCACTGGCGCGCTCAGCATGACACGCACATTGCATCAATGGTTGATGTGCGCCTCACCCTGTGGACCACACATGCGCACCCTAGACGCGTAACCTAGGCAACGATGCTAATAGCCTCATAGGCAGTGGGCTAATCAAAGCAAAGGCCAGTATATCGTTAGTTAAAATAAAGAGAGTGTCATATATAAAAGGACCCTGGGGTGCATTACAGGAAAGAAATACACACGCAGCATGAAAGTAATGTCAGAATACCATAATCACAAGGCGGCAGATAATGCAGACAAAGCTGCCCAAGATTAGTGACAAGAACAATAGCATAATAGTGCAACCATCAAAAACATATAATGCAACATTAATATAATTTAAATAACATGAAAAAAATATATAAAGAAATAAAAAATAAATAGAAAAAAGCAATTGAGAAAAACAGATGAAAAAATACACTTAAATGGTATACACGATAGTACAATTTATCAAGCGGGCACAAAATAGAAGAATTTGAGTATTATAGAAAACCTCAAAGAATCAAAAGAAAACATTAAGGTAGAAACACAGACAAGGGATTAGTCTCATTTAGACCCCTTGGTGCCACAGTGTCAAGCCTACTAATCCAAAAACTCTCTCTTTGGTGGAGTCGTTTGGTACGATCACCACCCCTAATCAGGGGTGGCACCCAGTCAATAAGGCGACACCGTAACATGGAGACCTGAGGATCCAAGAGGAGAAAATGCTGTGCCACCGGTTTATCAGTATTGCGTGTTTGTAATGCAGTCCTGATAGAGGACCGATGATTGGCCATACGTTCCCTGAATGGTCTGGTGGTAAGGCCAACATAATATAGGCTACAGGGGCATGTTAAAATATATATAACAAACTCCATTTGACAATGTAACCTATAATTAATCTTAAGTTGTTTCCCAGTGTCCGGGTGTGGGAAAGTAGGGCCTGTAAGCAGGCTACGGCAGGTGATACAACTCCCACAGCTCACACATCCAGGTTTTTGTTTTACCAGCCAAACGGTCCCTTTAGATTTCTTGGGTGGTAATGTTGGTCTCATAAGTAGTTGATTCAGATTGGCATTCCTTCTATACACCAGCATCGGGGGCAATACATTTTTCATCTTAAGATCAGGATCAGATGTCAATAAAGGCCATCGACGATTCAGTGCTTTACGAATAATATGTGATTTACTACTGAATCTAGTGGAAAATATCATTCTGTCCTTCTGTCCAGTGTCTGCAGTTTCAATTGGTCGTCCGATTAAATGGGATTCTCTTGCCTTTAAAAGATTATGCTGGATTAAATGTTCATTGTAACCCCATGCCAGGAACCGATCACTCATCTCGGATAACTGACATTCCAGTGCGGCAACATCGCTGGTATTGCGCATTACTCATAAAAACTGTGCCCTAGGCAAGCTATTAATAACCATAGGAGGATGAAAGCTACGAGCATGTAGGAGAGTGTTATGGTCGGCTGGTTTTCTATATAACATGTAGTCGAGAGATCCACCTTTTTTAATAACGGTAACATCGAGGAAGTTGATCTTCACTGTGTCGATAGTGCTGGTAAATTTAACTGGTTGAGGTAAATCATTAAGCCATTGTATCATCTCATTAAAGGATTCTGGGCTTCCCTTCCATAAAATAAAAATGTCATCGAAGAAACGTTTGAATAGAATGATGTTGGATCCAAATTTGGGTAGAATTAATTCAGCCTCGAATGCCGCCATGAACAAGTTGGCATACGAGGGTGCCAGATTCGACTCCATCGATGTTCCTGATCGCTGATAAAAGTCCCCATCCTACATGAAAAAGTTGTATTCCAGTCCAAAATTTGTCAATTCAAGAATGAACTCTGTCGGTATTGTAGCATGTGGATTTATGGTTAGTGCCGCACGTAATACCTGTAGGCCGCTGGTATGTGGTATAATGGTATAAAGTGAAGTTACATCCAAGGTAGCAAGCAGGGTGTCTTCACTCAGTGGATTAAGCTGTTGTAAAAAGGTCAAAAAATGCTGTGTATCCCTAATAAAGCTGGGGATCTGGACCACCAATGGTTGTAATATTTTGTCAATAAAAATGGCAATGGGTTGCAGTAATGAGCCCTTAGCAGAGATAATTGGTCTCCCTGGTGGTTTGATAAGGGTCTTATGAATCTTCGGTAGAAGATATATAATTGGACAGATGGGGAAGTCCACAGTAAGATACTGAAATATTTTATCATTCAACCAGCCATTAGTGAGGCACAGTCTGAGTGTTTGATCAATCCTGCGCTTAAAATCAAAGGTGGGGTTAGTCGTTAATCTTTCATAAGTAGTACCATCACTTAGTTGCCTAAGCATCTCATCGTTATAGTCAGTCCAATCCATGACAACCACAGCCCCGCCCTTATGGGCATTACGAATAACGATGTCTGGGTTATCACGTAATTTCTTCAAAGCGGCCCTCTCAAATTTGGACAAATTATCAAATTTGTTCTTAGTAGGACATAAACTCACATCAGAAGAGGTCATTCTAAGAAAAGTCTTAATACTGGGGTTCACTGAGATGGGATCAAATGTGGAGGGTTTCTTTAGATCATTTGATCTAGGTCTTTCAGCAGAATCAAGGTAGTATTCACGCAATCTTAATTTCCGTCCAAACTTGAACATATCAATATTCCAATCTTGTGCGTTAAAGTTGGATACAGGGGTGAATGATAAGCCCTTAACTAACAGTGAAATCTCAGCTTGGTCTAATGGGTAAGTTGACAAATTAAACACCACATTCATATCTTGCGTCTCCTTCCCCTTCTTCCCACCACCACCTCTCCTCGTATGCGCCCTGTGTTTCTTGGGGCCAGCATTGGTTCGCCTGCTTGTTGTGCAGGACCCGTCTCTAAAAAAGATTTTGCTCAGAACCCATGGATTCATTAACAGAAAAGGATGGTGGGGCACTTGAGTCAATCGTCTCAAAATTTTTTGGTGGTATACGAGCTCTTGGTCGCCTGCGTCTGGAGAAATCATTAGTGTCTGTAGTGCCATCACCCATTAGCCAGCGATAAACATTATGGCCCTCATTCAGAGCCGCTCGTTAGCGGCAGTACGCTCGTTCCGAGCGATGTTTGCACATCTGCGCATGCGTACGCTTTTTAGTACGCATGCGCGAACCAGTCAGTGCGGCCGAAAATCGTTTGTACGCTATATAGCGAGTGCCTGCTATTTTGAGTGACAGAATGAGGCGTATGTGGGTGGTAACAGGGGAAGGTGCTTGAAAATGGGGAGTGGAGATCCGAACGCAGGCGTGCTTAAAGGTCAAAACGGGCGTTTTATGGGTGTGTATATTTAAAACAGCAGCGTCAATGACCACGTCACTGGGTTATTTTAGAGCCAGAACTGCTCGCAAATTTGTGGTAGCAAACACCAACCACAAGAATAGCGAGCAGTTCATACGCTGGTTGATGTACTCGATTAATCTAATAAATAGCGGACATGACGTATGGTGCGAGCGGCCAGGGGGCGTTTTTAACAAATAAACGAGCGTATGTTTTGCTCGTTCGTTCAGACTTAGAGGTGTGAACAGACTGCAATGTGCGTACGGATCATTTGAATAGCCACCCCTTGTTTTTAAACGAACGACCGCAAATAGCGAACGGCTCTGAATGAGGGCCTATGTGTCTTATAGTCATTCATAACTGTAGAGAGCTTTTTTCTTTTAAATGCAACTAGATCACGTCGGTAATTCTGAACCTGGTCAGAAAGTTTATCAAGCCAGTTGTTGGTTTTATCCTGGCTAAGAGTTGAAAGGCAGGTGGTGTTGAATTGTTCAATCTCCCCCTTGATATGTTTTAATTCTACACCCACTTCTTCAACCACCAAAAGTAGTAGATCCAGCGAACACTTATTCAGAATGCCACACCATCGACCACAGAATACAGGGTTACTGCAGCCGATGGTGGGGACATTCTGAATCCTGAAACCCTTGGGTATCTCTTTTCGTCTGTAATATTTGGACAGAAACTGTCCATGCAAATTGAGATCAACCTCACGTTTCCTTAATCTCAGTAGGCGGTGATATAGATCTACTCCAGTTTCAGCGGGTTAGGCTTGATACTCAATTTCACTAAAAAGTATTCCTTCAGCATCATCATCTGTAAATGTAAGTGTATGCTTTTCAGCCTGAAGCAAGGTGGCATCATTGAGTATAGAGATGCCACCATAAGCCATTATCAAATTTAGGCAGCGTAGCTGTCAATAAAAATTAGTCCTTCCTTGTAATGAAAATGCTGCACACAAAAGTGTAAACGATGTGCTCAAACAACAGTCCAAAATGAGTGATGGGTGTCAGAAAAATGAGCATAGCACAGCTAGCTCACTAATATATAGAGGTAGTTTATATCTGCACTCGCATCATCACAGAGACCAAATAATAAACGGGGGTGCGCCTCCTCAGGTCAAAGGCCAGATCAATCATATACTTCAATACCACACACAATAGAAAGTGAAATGAGAGCACTCACCATAAATAAGAAAGTCAACTTGTTTAATTGAGCCAGCAAGTTAATTATTCACGGTTGCTACATAGGTAAGATTACCGACGTTTCGGTCTAAACAGAGACCATTTTCAAGGTACAGCAATCCAAAAATAATAGAACAGCATGGGTCCAAACGGGTCACGAATAACAGGAACCAACTAAGCACATCATGTAGTACACTTTGCAGTCTCCCAGGGCCCCGTTATATAGCGTTCACACTTGTGATCAATAAACAATCAAGGAAATAATTGGCCAACCACTTGCCAAAATGTAGAACATCATACAGCAGAAAGCACCAGGTAGTGCGGCAGGCATGATGGACCAATTAAGGTGCCAACCGTCCGAACCGCATAACGCCAGTCGTACGGTGCAGCATGCTGCCGCTACATCACTGGTTGCGCTCAGCATGACACGCACATTGCATCAATGGGTGATGCGCGCCTCACCCTGTGGACCACACATGCGCACCCTAGACGCGTAACCTAGGCAACGATGCTAATAGCCTCATAGGCAGTGGGCTAATCAAAGCAAAGGCCAGTATATCGTTAGTTAAAATAAAGAGAGTGTCATATATAAAAGGACCCTGGGGTGCATTACAGGAAAGAAATACACACGCAGCATGAAAGTAATGTCAGAATACCATAATCACAAGGCGGCAGATAATGCAGACAAAGCTGCCCAAGATTAGTGACAAGAACAATAGCATAATAGTGCAACCATCAAAAACATATAATGCAACATTATACATTTTTTTCATTTTATTTAAATTATATTAAAGAAATAAAAAATAAATAGAAAAAAGCAATTGAGAAAAACAGATGAAAAAATACACTTAAATGGTATACACAATCGTACAATTTATCAAGCGGGCACAAAGTAGAAGAATTTGAGTATTATAGAAAACCTCAAAGAATCAAAAGGAAACATTAAGGTAGAAACACAGACAAGGGATTAGTCTCATTTAGACCCCTTGGTGCCACAGTGTCAAGCCTACTAATCCAAAAACTCTCTCTTTGGTGGAGTCGTTTGGTACGATCACCACCCCTAAACAGGGGTGGCACCCAGTCAATAAGGCGACACCGTAACATGGAGACCTGAGGATCCAAGAGGAGAAAATGCTGTGCCACCGGTTTATCAGTATTGCGTGTTTGTAATGCAGTCCTGATAGAGGACCGATGATTGGCCATACATTCCCTGAATGGTCTGGTGGTAAGGCCAACATAATATAGGCTACAGGGGCATGTTAAAATATATATAACAAACTCCATTTGACAATGTAACCTATAATTAATCTTAAGTTGTTTCCCAGTGTGCGGGTGTGGGAAAGTAGGGCCTGTAAGCAGACTACGGCAGGTGATACAACTCCCACAGCTCACACATCCAGGTTTTTGTTTTAACAGCCAATCGGTCCCTTTAGATTTCTTGGGTGATAATGTTGGTCTCATAAGTAGTTGATTCAGATTGGCATTCCTTCTATACGCCAGCATCGGGGGCGATACATTCTTCATCTTAAGATCAGGATCTGATGTCAATAAAGGCCATCGACGATTCAGTGCTTTACGAATAATATGTGAAGCACTGAACCTTAATTGGTCCATCATGCCTGCCGCACTACCTGGTGCTTTCTGCTGTATGATCCTCTACATTTTGGTAAGTGGTTGGCCAATTATTTCCTTGATTGTTTATTGATCACGAGTGTGAACGCTATATAACGGGGCCCTGGGAGACTGCAAAGTGTACTACATGATGTGCTTAGTTGGTTCTTGTTATTCTTGACCCGTTTGGACCCATGCTGTTCTATTATTTTTGGATTGCTGTACCTTGAAAATGGTCTCTGTTTAGACCGAAACATGGGTAATCTTACCTATGTAGCCTTACCTATGTAGCAACCGTGAATAATTAACTTGCTGGCTCAATTAAACAAGTTGACTTTCTTATTTATGGTGAGTGCCCTCATTCCACTTTCTATTGTGTGTGGTATTGAAATATATGATTGATCTGGCCTTTGTCCTGAGGAGGCATACCCCCGTTTATTATTTGGTCTCTGTGATGATGCGAGTGCATATATAAACTACCTCTATATGTATATATAGGTATTATAATATATATAATCAGACCTCCCCAACATTCCCTTTATATACCCATTAAACCTCATCCACGTGAACAATTAGTTCTCCCCAAAATGCCTCTCCCCTTCCTACTTATTGTTATGCTGGGCGAGAAGGGTGAGAGCAGTTTTTCCTAAGTCTCCACCACTTGCAATTTTATGAACTGTAACCCTTTGCACTGACCTGTTTTCCTACCCCATTTCAATCTGATCACGTGCCTCAGCCAGGTGCCCTGATAGAAGTCTGCCTGCAGCTCTGTAGCCGACTCACAGGCAATGTTACAGCATCTTTGTGATGTTGCCTTGAATGGGTGCCAAATGTCGTGGTTTGCAGCAGTGAGCGGAAGGACAGCTCCTGTCATTTTACAGGCTGTGTTTGAAAAATGACAGTTAGGATCTGATTGGCTGGTAGTTTATCAGTGCTTAGTACATCTGCCCCCCTGAGGATCCTCCAGGATGCCTTTCCTAACCAGACAGCCAGACATGGTAACAATGGTGGACTGCCATGGCAGCACCCCCATGGGTCCTTGCGCACTGGGTGACCTCTCAGGTTGCACAGCACTAGTTGTGGCCCTAGCCTCAGTCAATAATAATAATCAGCCTGATTCTTATTGGATACTGCTGTAAGTCACTGTGCTTTACCTGTCCCTTGTCCCTGGTTCCCCGGCCGATCGCGATTCATGCATTGGCCACCCCTTGTCTAAGGGGTTGCTGGGTTACACATAAGCCTGGACTACTATTAGCAGATTTAATAAAATAAGGAATTAAAAAAATTCTAATAAAACAAAAAATAACAGACAATGATATTAATATCAATTTGTTTTTTTAATTAGATAAAGCATATTTTATTCTATCGCCTGAGATAACAATAAGAGGACTGAGGGCCTGATTCAGCAAGGAACGCAGTTGCGTATACGCAGGCAATTGGTCAATTTACTCGCAATGCGCATGCATCACAGTGCGCGTGCGCAAGCCAGATGCTGCATTCAGAACTGCTTTTGCAGAGGCTACGCAGACTCATGATAGAGTAATTGACAGGAAGTGCCATTTGTGGGTGGTGACGGGGGGTGGTTGGGCAAACTCAGGCATGCCAGTTAGTTTCAACCCCGTTGCATGAGCGTGCATAAATTAGCCACTGCGATACCAGATGCCGCCTAAGGTGTCATAGTGTGCGCATAAGTAAGCAATTCCTGAGTAGGTCTGACCTGCCTTAACTGCGTATGGGTTCGATGTTACCGATTGTTTCGCTATGTTCCCAAGGTATTGTGATAGGATCACTGGTAAAGTGGTCTGTGGCAGGTACATTTGTCCCAGATTCCTGTCTTATGTGTTCTAAACCCCCAGGAGAAAGTCTGCAGTGTAGCAGGCTTGAGTCTCAGCTTTTTGAAAAGCCGGTTTGGGACCTGGGGGTTGTGGGTGAGAGGAGAGGGAGGGCTCCACCCACGGCCACTCCAGGTTTTGGTTCTCACAGCCTGGTAACAGGCTTGTTAGGGTTCCCACCTGAGAGTGGCCAATATAAGCCTTGTGTGTTTAGGGCTGAGTGTCTCACCTGGGAGAGCAGGCAGGGAGTTTGCTCAGAGACACTTGAAAACCTAACTGTGAGTGTTGTGCTGTGCCTTTGTTGCTGGTGAGGGCATTAGGCCCTGCCAGGTTCTGGTAGTGAGGGAACCACCTGTGAAGTTAGTGCCCCGACAGGGCTAGGATTTATGTTTATGTTTTCTTTATGTTATTTCTGACATTGTACAATAAAGACTGGCACCGACCAGCTTGTACTCGCATCCAGACTGGTGTGCTGCTTCCCTGCTGCTGTGTGTGTGTGTAAGGAAGGAGACCTCTACCCAGGAGAGGGACCCCTAATCTGACTGTGTCACAGTATACGGATGTGAGTAAGGGGAAATTGGTGTCTTTATGTCAGGCTGCGATCACAATGCGAATGCAAACATTTACATATCACCACTGGTATTAGCAATGCAGTTGTGTGTTGTAACACCCCTTTGTTCCTGTTATTGTAATAATGTCTACTGGGTGTCTTACCAAAATGTCCAGGAGGGTCTGAGTCTGATATGTTTCTTCGAATGACTCCTTTTCTGGCAGGTTAACCGCAAGTTTCCCAGTTCACACACAAGATATCAAGCAATTGGTGCCGAACAGTGTTACCGTTTATTGCAATAACAGGGTTTAGTAAAATTATGCAAAGATTGGTAACAAAGGTTTAACTTCCATATTTTACACATAGCATGCATATAACAATTTGTTCACTACATTAAAAGGACACAGGTCCACTTATGATTTATTTAACTGGAAACAGGAAGCCTTTTCAGCCGTTCTCCTGCAAAGTAAGCGGGTTAACTCAGTGCATTGGATAGCTGAAAACATATTAATTAAGCAATTCAACAATAGCAATGTTTCAATGAATACTTAAACTCTATACTACATAAATGGCTGATCAGCGAATAGTATCGGTGGTGCACAGTTGCTGCTGAGGGAATCCTAAAGTCCTCCCTTTGATCCTTGCATGCAAATAAAGAGCCTGGTGAGACTGTGTTATATAACACTGGCCCTACGCTGGTAATTACAACGGAGGGTTCTGCAATATCTCTTAGCTTAGTACTTTCAAGTTTCAGAGAGATTAAATAAGTCCCTACTAGTTTATTTAGTAAAGGCTGTTTGTAATCCAGGGTATAATGCTGAGGCAAGTACTGCAGTGAAGAGTGCTGCTGTTGTAACAGTGGCTAAAACAGGCTTGGCTACTATGTAACTGATTTTGCTGCTGTAATTTGAGGGATCCAATAAGTGGAATTCCTAAATGCAGTTAATATGGTGTAACAAGTTTATCCTCGTATTCCTTCCTTTATATTATCCTGTTAGCTGAGTGTCACACTTAATGTCTGTATCTTATATCACTTTAAGCAATAATGGAGCTAGTCTCAGTCACTTCGCTTTATGGAAAGGTTCATAATGCTGCTGTTTAGTTCCCCTGCTTTCCTACTGCAGCTACCTTTAGAATGAATAATCTCTGATGTATGGTGTGGGAAGATGTTGATTCCCTAGGCTTCTGTAGCTAGCTAGGGGTTATATCTGTGATGTTGATCGCAGAGTGACACTAAGGTAAAACGGAGGTGGTGCTTACTGTGTTTACAGAGTATTCAGTATTCAGTTGTATTCAGAGTATTCAAGTATCCAGCTGGAGATGGGAGTCGCTCCTCCAGCCGAGGATGGTCCCCGCTCGTCTGCTCCTCCCTCCTCCTCCGGACCTCGTCACTGCCGACAGCCCGCCTCCGGAGTTAGGCAAGCCCGCCTCTCTTCCCAGCCTGCACCGGACCCCCCCGGCTGCAGAGGAGGATACAGTCCGCGACAGCCCAGCCTCCCTTGTGATCCGCGTCCGCTGCTTTCCCCGACCATTTGCAGAGGTTAACCGGTGAGTACACATGTCCGGCTCTCCCGCAATCACCTCAGAGCACACCTAGCAGTCCGTTGGGCAGCCTGTTTTATAAAGTCCATCCGGGGCTCCCCCACGCGCCGGCTCCTCTCCCGCCCGAGTCGCGTGCCACCGCTCAAAACTTTAATAGTAGCCAGCCTTGCCTCAACATACAGAGCTCCCCTTGACAGTTCTATGGGGAAGTCCTGTCTTGTGCCCCCTCCTAATGGCAACAGCATGAGTCAAGGGGGAATATACCATTACTCCTGGGGAAACAGGGCACGATGCTTTTACAGCCAATAAGGCAGGGTAATACCAGGGAAAGTGCAAGTATGCAATATAACATTAACAAGGTATATACAATGTATTATGACCATTACTACTCACCAGACAGGGTCATTTAAACACCAGGGATCCTATAAAGCAGTACTCCCACAGCTTGGGGGTACCACAGTGTGTATAAGCAGAATAACGATCCATAGTGAATCAGGTCCTGAGGCAGAACATGCACCATGCTTTGCTTGTGGAAGCTAATTTCCCGGGGCATCTAGCTCATGCTTTTACCAGTAATACCCAGCAATAACTATTGCCAGCTTCAAGGCTTGTTAAATATTGAGAAGCACTATCTCCAGTGAAGTTGTCTGTTTTCAACTGATTTAGTACTATTCTCCCTATGAAAAAAATACTCTTAGAACACTCTGTAGGACTCTACACATAACCATCATAGCATGCAATAATGCACATACTGTGTATGATACTACACCAACACAACATGGCATTTTACACTCTAGTCTACTCTATACACTTAGAGAATATTACATCCCTACATGATATGACCAATGGAAAATTGTGGACAGCTGCAAACTGAGACATTTTGTTGATAGAAGTCTTTCTCTGAAACAATATTATTTGATTTCCTAAAATGTAATGCTATACTTGTCATTCTATTTTTGTAATGCTGAATTACAATATGATCTAATCATCGAATATGAGCAGGGGCGGATTGGCCACTAACTTA
Source organism: Taudactylus pleione (assembly GCA_031769625.1). Lineage (NCBI taxonomy): Eukaryota > Metazoa > Chordata > Amphibia > Anura > Myobatrachidae > Taudactylus > Taudactylus pleione. The sequence continues at coordinate 2,919,228 of JAUIMM010000171.1, forward strand.
AGCGGGAAGATTCCCGGTGGGCCGAATGTTCTCTGGGGCCGCTTATCATCTGTGGCCCCGCCCCCCAAATCGCATCATCTTTCACTGCATTTTTGCATCACAGGCTGTTACAGCACCGCCAGGGAGTCAGGGGAGTTCGCGGGAGGAAGGGGCCTTATACAGGTGACCAACGGTGACGATTTTATTTACTATTACCGCCTGCAGTCATCAGACTGACCCGGCGGCGACTGTGGGCTCCTTCACAGTCTGAGTATGAGGCAGCAGCAGACGATGATGTCACGTCCTGTCAGCGGGAGGGATAAGCCCAGCTGCAGGCCATCCTTGCACAGAGGAGCCATGTCGTCCGTCTGAGCGGAACAGGGAACTGCTGCATCCTTATCAGTGTGACTGTGGCTGGATACAGGGGATCTCTGGTGATGCAGGGGCCGAGTAGCAGAGTGCTACACAAGTAGCCGGGACAGTAGCACCAGACTGCCGGGACAGTACCCACTATATATCTGACCTGTTCTCTTCTGGGGCTCCTGGACACCTGCTAGTGACTACAGAGACACGATTGTCCCTTAGTGATGCGGAACAAGTCTACTGCACAGGGGTGAGTGAGGGGATCACCTGCACAGGGGTGAGTGAGGGGATCATCTGCACAGGGGTGAGTGAGGGGATCATCTGCACAGGGGTGAGTGAGGGGATCATCTGCACAGGGGTGAGTGAGGGGATATGCATGGGGTTATGGGATAACTTGGAAATGCTATGCATGTAGATGGCTGGGGCAGCACAAACATTGTGGTGTTTCAGTACAAAAGGAGCTGGTTACTGTGTATGGGGTCATATGGGGGACAATGTGGGGACATATATGTATTAATTTGTCAAACCACTGTCCTCTGCATTCCTAAGACATCACAAATGGATGGTGATGTGTAGATATGCAACTAGTAGTGATCTGTAATTTATACTAAAGTGTGCACCAGTGAGTCATGTGAGCAAGATATAAACAGACTAATGGAATTTTCTGGCCGAGTCAGAAATGGCACAAAACGTGGGGATGCCGCAAATGCAAAGAAAGGATTTTAGCAAGATTTATTTCTGCTGAATCCTTGAGATTTATGTATTTGTAGGACACTAAATTATTTAACTCTTCATCATTCTGAGGCTCCATCCCAACATTGTTTTAAGGAGACATTGGAATAAATTAGTTTGATGAAGAGTGCACTTCTAAAGTGGTTGATGTGATGTTGAAAGTTGCTGGGCATGCCCCTAGCATAACAAAAACGAGAGGAGTGGCTTGCGGGTGGGGCATTTCACATATGGACACACCCCTTTCCACAAGGTCATGCCCAGTTTTCGGGCGCACATAGGGCTGGTATGACAGTTATTTCCAGGGCCACTTTAAATTCCCAATCCGCCCCTGAATATGAGTTTTGGTATTGGGAATAATCTATTCAGTTTCTTTTCAATATTTGTTATATAACATTCAAGTGCTTCTCCAAAGCTGGGAGGTGATATGAACAGTTACCAGCCAGGATGTAAATCTGTGCATTACAGTACAGCAGAGCATTGATGGATTATGCAGTGGTGTCTGAACATTGAGATATGAGACCACACACATGCATTGAAAGCTAACACAAAAGTGTGTACTACTAGGGGGGAGATTCAGCGGAGAACGCAGTAGCTATTGCAGCTGCTAACATGTTGGTTTGGGATATCTCCTTCAAGGTTTTGGATCTGGATTTGGTTTTGCACACCACCCTCAAATGTTTTGGTTTTGGATCTGGATTTTTAAATAAAAAAATAGATAAAAAGTTTTAAAAACAACTAAAATCAAGTAATTTATGCAATCCAAAACACAAAATTTGATTTAAAATCCAAAATTCGGATTTAAAATACGAATTCCGAACCACTAAAAGATTAGAACTGCGACCCAGATTTACCCGGATCTCCTCAGGAGATTAGAATCGCAACTCAGATTCATGAAATTCGGGTGGATTCGGATTTCTGGAGAACCGAACCGCACATCTCTAGAAATTTGGTATGTTTTGATCAGGAATGTGCGGAAAAGGTGCCTCACCTGCCTTACACTTTTTACTCTAGAGTTTTGATTATAAAAATGATTAGAATAATTCAAAGATGATATTTACAATATTTTCTTTAATATTTTCTTATTATTTTTATCATAAAAACTGTGGAGTATACCTAAGTATGACAGGAATGGCTCTGCCTCCCCTGCCTCACCTGACCACACATCACTGGTGTGTTTGGACTATCTTCACTCTCCCACGGGCGCATATGATATTGTTCAGTCGGCCGTGTTTCATGGCCAACCGGAGGATGTCACATGTGGCACCATTGCAGATAATGAATGACGGAATGAGGGATCGTTTCGTCGTTCATTACATCACTCAGCCCGTCGGGCTGACATATCGTCCAGGTACACGTCAGCAAGGGTGTAACCAGCATAAGATATGCTTCCTGGTCTGAAGCTCACCTGCACACTGGCTTTTAAAAGTGGTACAGCTAGCAAGCATATCAGCCATAAAACACATAGAATACTGATACTGGGGTGGATGAGAGGATGTGATCACAAAAAGATAGTGAGTGCAGAACCTCTGTGATTTTGTATTTAAATAATGTGGACCCCAGATCTAGGAGCAGTGGCGTAACTATAAATTTGGCTCCCCCATGCCAAAAAAGTTTCAGGCGCCCCCCCCCCCCACCCAAAGATCAAACATACCCAAAGACTACGTTTAAGGTGTGTGGTTACATGATACAGCAACGTGCCTTACACATTATGACACACTAAGTAATGCCACTTATAACACAGTGTGCCACACCCGAATGCCCCTTACAACACATTATGCCACACCGGAGTGCCCCTTGCAACACATTATGCCACACAGCAATGCCCCTTACACATCCCACACAATAATGCCACATATAACACATAATGACATACAGTAAAGCGCTTATAACAAATTAATGCCATGCTGTAATGCCCCTATTTCACATTATGCCACACTGTAATGCCACATACAACACATTATGCCACACAGTAATGCCCCTTACACACTATGCCACACAGTAATGCCCCTAATAGCACATTGTGCACACAGTAATGCCAAATACACATTATGCCAAACAGTAATGGCCATTACATCCCACCCTGACAGATCTACTTCACCAACCCTCCTTCTGTTCCTGCCAGTCCGTCACCTCAGCTCAAGACAGGTTGCACAGTTTTTATGTCCGTGTAGAACCAGATTATTGGGAACATAGTTTATAACCTGTAAACTGTGTATCAAATTAGTGCCCCTTATACAGTGCCCCCTGTAGTTGTGCCCCAAAATGCAATGCCCCCTATACTAGTGCCCCTTATGCAATGCCCCCCATAGTAGGGCCCCTTATGCAATGCCCCCTGTAGTTGTGCCCCTTTTGCAATGTCCCCTGTAGTAGTGCCCCTTATGCAATGCCCCCGGTAGTAGTGCCCCTTATGCAATGCCCCCTGTAGTAGTGCCCCTTATGCAATGCCCCCTGTAGTAGTGCCCCTTATGCAATGCACCCTGTAGTAGTGCCCCTTATGCAATGCCCCCTGTAGTAGTGCCCATTATGCAGGGCCCCCTGTAGTAGTGCCCATTATGCAGGGCCCCCTGTAGTGCTCCTTCTAGTAGTTAGCCCCCTGTAGTGCCCCTTCTAGTAGTTAGCCCCCTGTAGTTAGCCCCCTGTAGTTAGCCCCCTGTAGTGCCCCTTCTAGTAGTTAGCCCCCTGTAGTTAGCCCCCTGTAGTTAGCCCCCTGTAGTGCCCCTTCTAGTAGTTAGCCGCCTGTAGCTAGCCGCCTGTAGCTAGCCCCCTGTAGCTAGCCCCCTGTAGTTAGCCCCCTGTAGTTAGCCCCCTGTAGTTAGCCGCCTGTAGTAGTTAGCCCCCTGTAGCTAGCCCCCTGTAGCTAGCCCCCTGTAGTTATCCCCCTGTAGTTAGCCGCCCCCTGTAGTTAGCCGCCCCCTGTAGTTAGCCGCCCCCTCTAGTAGTTAGCCCCCTGTAGTAGTTAGCCGCCCCTTGTAGTTAGCCGCCCCCTGTAGTTAGCTGCCCCCTGTAGTAGTTAGCCCCCTGTAGTAGTTAGCCCCCTGTAGTTAGCCGCCTGTAGTTAGCCGCCTGTAGTTAGCCGCCTGTAGTTGCTTCCCCCCTCCGCGCGCACACAAACACACACACACAAAAGAAAAAAATACAAACACTTACCTTTATCCCCGCTCCAGTAATGCTGCCGTCCATACCCCGGCGTCCGCTCCTCAGCACTATGGGAGTGACGTCATTACGTCACTCTCATAGTGCTCTGCGGGACCCGGAAAAAGGAGGGAGCTCCGTCCTCCGACTGCCGCCGAGGGTTTGAATAGGAGCCGGGCGCCCGCTGGTAACACACTCAGCGGGTGCCCGGCAGATGGAGGGTGCAGGGGGTGCGACCGCACCCCCTGCACCCTCCGTAGTTACTACTACTGCCCCCGTCGCCCCCAAGCTACCCAGCGCCTCCAAGTAACCGCGGGGGCTGCGGGGGCAGTAGTTACGCCACTGTCTAGGAGTGGTGAGTGTAGTGGATCAATGTCTTTCGTTTATTTGATTCATTTTTTTAATTAATCTTTTTGTGATCACATCTCATACACCCCAGTGTTATCTTATTGAATCCAACTTGTTTGTTTCAGGTGCTTTCCTAGGTGTTTTATGATGGAAATACTTAGTAGCTGTCTCACCTTTAAAATGAATGAAGATACAAGATGCAGGAAAAAGTACACAATCTGGTTTAAAAAAGGCAAAGGTCAGAGGTCCGATACGAGTGACCCTGCACCACGTATGCTTAAACTGAGATATATTCACTTTTTGCATGCGGGAGGTGGGGATGGGGGGTGTATTTGATGTCAAAGGAAATTTTCACCATGTGCCTTATTTGGAACTATCCTACTCAAGTTCGACTGCCACAAACATTGCACTGAGCCACCTCAACCAGTATGTAGCCTGTACCATCCCACTCAATTGTCAAACCGTAGCCTGGACCATCCCAATCAACTCCCACTCCCTTCTAATACCCCTTTTACACTGACCTAAAATCCTGGATTGATGCGCAAAGTACTCGAATTGAGGATCCAACTCGGGTACTTTGCAGGGTTGGCCACGGGTCATTCCCTATGACAGGGATCGTGACACGGATCGTGCCACATGCCGCATGCCGCCTGATTGGCTGGCTTCAGTGGCGCTTGGGGATGACATCATCTCCGAGAGTCCCCTGCAATGCCAAAAGAGCCGGTTTACTGCAGACCCGACTCCAGTGTGAGCTGTGCCTACTCGGAAATATCCTGGGTCGACCCACAGTATGAAAGGGGTAAGTTCCAGGTCTGATCTGGATTGGAACCCTGTTCCAAAACCCAAGTCAGACCCAGAACTTTGGCATAAAAGAGGTATTACTTTCCTTAAGATCTGGAATTCTGTCCCTTGGGATACTGGAGTATTGTGCTTCTTTCCTTGTAAATCCCCGAGTGCCGCCGACTACCTTTGGAAATATATCAGTGATTGCAAAATATGAGCTATAGCGCGTATTTATGCGCTACAGGCAGTGAGTGACTCAGGTTTTAATAATAACCAGGTCCTTCAGGACGCACTGTGTTTGCGCGGCATCATCCAGCCCAAAAACATCCTTATCGTTTCCCAACCAATCACCTCGGGCAGCAGTGTCTCTTCATCCAATCGCCGCCTGAGATCTGTGTCCTTCCCTCCCTTCCTGCCAGCGTTCCTCCCCTCTCTACAGGCACTGCATCAAGATCCTCCTTGGCTGAAGCAGCAGCAAGCGCACTACATCCCCGACTCCTTCAGCCAGCTCTCTACATGCAGGAGACCGGGGAGGTGGACACTGCGCGGGACAGGAGGGAGCTGGAGGCAGACAAAAGTACTAAAGTATATGCCTGTATAATATATATATATATATATATATATATACACAAATAAAAATAAGCATATATATAAGTGCACACCATTATATTCATAAAGCAATAAAAAATTATTCAAATGAGCAAAACAGGCTAACCTAAAAAGAGAACAATAAAACAATAAATTACCTAAGAACGGCTTTATTAAACACCCACAAATATTTTACACAATTAACATTTACCTTAGCCTAAAATGACAGATTAAACATATGCAGAAGATAATTAGAATCACCAACTAGAATTGATGTTAAAAAACAAACAAATGAGACACGATAGAAAACGAGAAATCTCTTAGTACATACTGTATGAGCCTGCATTAATCCCCTCAGCCATCAATGGCAACAAGTACTGTCGCAAAAGTATTGTGGGTTTTCAAAGATGCGGAAAGTTTTCAATTAAACTTTATTAGTACATTGCCGGAATAACCACCACCCCCACCCCCACCACCACCACCACCACCACCACCACGGCAAGTAATTAGACACATGGAAAAAGCATTCATATAGAAATCACTATCAGGCATCAGAATAGTAATCACCAATGTTTTCTGTACAAATCATGATCTGGCATGGGCTAATATGTCGATCACCTTATGTGGAATTTTGACTTTGACATCAAAATGTAATAGTTAAAGTTAAAAGGTTAATAACTGAAGTAACCTCTAGTGAATGTACTAATAATGCTGTGTAGATATCAAAATTCATAGTTCTTGTTTATTATCAGGCATGTTAGGTAATGCACGTCATTACTGGCCTGTGAGTACACGCCTACTATGTTATTGGGAAGAATGACCACGGAAATAAACAAGCTCTTGACTCATGTGCCAAAAGGCCAAAGTGGAAAGTGATCCCATTGAGTGGAATGGGTATGACATACCGGCGGCCGGAGGTCTGATGAGTGAACATCCTGCCATGGGCAGGTAAGTACCCCATTCCTCCCCTCTCCCCCTCCTAACCCTCCCAATAGTGGTACCTAACCCTAACCTCCTTGGGGGGTGCCTAACCCTAATTTCCCCCCAAGGGTCCCTAAACCTAACCTCCCCCCCATCTCCAGGCTAACGCTGATACTGACCCGGATCCTATGTTAGGGATTCCGGCGTCGGGATGCCGACGCCGGTATCTTGATCCCCTTTGGGATAGCGGCTTCGGCATTTTGCCAGGCGGCGGGATTCTGGCATCAGTATATCGGTGCCCGGCATCCCATCCACCAGCATATTAAGGACATCCTGCTAACCACCCCCAGGGGGGGTGCCTAACCCTAACCTCCCCCCAGTGGTGCCTAACCCTAACCCCCCCTCTCCGCAGCCTAAACCTAACCCTCCCCGGGGGGGGTGCCAAACCTTAATTTCCCCCCAGGGGTTCCTAAACCTAACCCCCCCATCCCCGGGCTAACGCTGATACTTACCCGGATCCTTTGTTCGGGATTCCAGTGGTCGGAATGCCAACACCGATATCTTGATCCCCTTCGGGATAGCGGCTTTGGCATTTTGCCGGGGGGCGGGATTCTGGCGTCGGTATATCAGTGCCAGGCATCACGTCCCCTGGCATATTAACTACATCCAGCTCTGCTCTTGGGCTGAGGAGCAGGATCACAGCTGGTATGGTTGCCACAGGAGTGAAACATACAGGTTCCATGTCAATTGGGCTATTAGTGGAAAATTCTACACTTGTGCCTATATGTGCAGAATATATGCAAAGTGTGGATACAATAGTACCAAACCATAGCAAGCAATATTGGGCAATGGCATTGAAGGTGTTACTTACATGCCAAGTGATTACACTTGGCGGCTTCTCACTTTCAAAATCTATATTCTAGTGGCACAGTGAAGGGCTTTATGGAAAGTCATGATCAGACTACACTGTGAAGGCTTTCAAAAGATGTGTAACAAAAGAGAACAGACAAGCAGAGGGGAAAATACATCAGACACTGCTTTTAATAAGAAAATCCTTCACAGTCAGGGTTTTATTGAAAGAAAATCCTGAATTCCCACAGACCAAAGGGATCAGAGAATCAAAAACTTCAGCCACGGCCTGAGCTGAAGCAGTTTTGGCTCTGAAGTTTCTTGCTAGCATCAAAGTGGATAAAGATTCTTAAATCTCCTTCATCTGTACAGAGGTGAGAACAATGCCTTTATCTTATGGGAAGGTCATAAAACCGAAAGACAGAATGCAATCAGTGTTAAGGGAAGGTGGGAAATCTGGACAGTGAATGTAAAGATCCACAAAGTCAAATTTAAGCAAAATTACTAAAGAATTTTTTTATTTTCAATCCAATATTAATACTGCACATCTCTACCGAGAAAACGGAACCGGCGTGATTTCAGCGAGCTCCCTGCTAAATTTAAAGCGCCAATCAGTTATAATTCAAAAACAACCTTGTAACTGATCCCGCTTTACATATAGCTGCAAACTCGCCAAAATCATGCTGGTTCCGTAATATAGGATTCTATTACATAACCCCAATTAAGTTATCACCTTTCCTTTCCATTCAACATACATATTTACTAATTACAAAATAGTATCAGTTAAGTTTCAAAATTCAGTAACATAATCATCATGAACCAGCGATAAAAGAATTATGATTTTCTTTGGAGCGTCACATCACAATATATATTTTTTGCCATATGATTATATATGAAATAGAGCTGCAATACTCAAAAAGTATTTCTGTCTTAAAAGATGAAAAAAAATCTGTGATATAAACTTGTGATGGTGTTATTTTTCTATGCATCACTAACTTCCTGCCATTCATTCCACTGATTCTAAATCAGACACATCTGAGGCGGCTTTTCCATACACTGTACTCTACCTTATGCTAATACGATTACCTGTCCTCTCACCTGCATGTGGATGGCCAGTCTGCACACTGTTTTTCCGGTCATCATCGTTAGTATTGAGGCATTTACCCACCCCATGCTGGGTGCAAAAGATCCATCTGCATCTCTATCTGCACTCTACATACCAGCACGGAATATGGCTGACAAGCCCGTAACACTACTATGACACGACCAGGGCTGTCTTAACAGCAATGCAGGCCCCTGGGCAAAGCAATGCACTGGGGCCCCTATTAAACAATCCTTTGCTGGGGATGGGATGCTATTGGTGGAGGTTGTGCCGGGGAAGGGGGGGGGATTTGGCTATCGGCAGAAAAACAGAAGTGTTTGTAAACTGTGTAGGGTAGACTGCTCTCACTGTGGTCTGCCCTACACTTGGGGCCCATAGGACACTAGCAGGGGTGCAGCGGCAGCTATGGCCCCCTGCACCACAGCGGGCCCCAATGCAATGCACCGGCTGCTCTGCTGCTAGTTCCCCCCCTGAGCCAGTACCCACCTCTGCCTCCTCCCCATGAAGGACTATAAGTGGTGGCAGCTACGCAATGGGAGTAGGGTGCTATCGGCCACGGGCCCTTGGAATCCTGGGGCCCTTGGGCAACTGCCCTTTTAGCCTATAGGTATAGATGGCCCTGGACACGGCCACAATACTGACCAATTCTGTGCAATTGCATGGTCACCGTTAAGTTATAGCCCACAAACGCCCATTTTACTGAAAGACTTGTCCATCAGCGGTCAGATCAATTGGTATGCATGTTCAATCTCTGTGCTAATATGCGGTCTGGCACATTCCCATTTGGCGGGCCACTTTCTATGGCACATAGGCAGTTTGCCGATATCCGCAAGATCTTTCTGCATTTCCACTTCTATTGGACTCAGAATCAGGCAGTGCATGAGGAGTTGTAGATAAAGATAGTTGTGTGAATTGCACTCATCTATGGTTGTTACCAACTACAGTACACTTTGGACCATTTTACAGTGGTGTAACCTGAATGGTAATGAACAGGGGACTCCGATGTCACATAGTATTCCTCCCATAAGTTGTTACACATATGTGGATATTATTATTACCAATAAGATAAGGTTGTTTGTTTATGATATCACACTTGATTTCAACGGTGGACATCTATGTATAATTGTCCAAAGTGCACTTAATAATTATCAAAATAGAATGCAATCTACACAACCAGCCTTATCTATAATGCAGTTTACAATATACACTATTTTGTGGCAGTAACATTTAGCCATTTCAAGTGTCTATAGTTTCAATAAATTGCTTAACAGATCCCGCAAAATTTTACTTTGTATTTTAAAGGGTAAACTAAAAAGTAACATTTACTTAGACTAGTTGACCAAACCTATATCAAGCATGAAGATAAAAGTTATTATGTTAGAAAAATCTTATTTCTGGTCATATCTGAATTTGTTTATGGGGGGCTGCCATATTGTTTGTTTGGCTGATGAACAATAATAATTAAATTAGTGTTTTGGTTAGAGGGTTGATAAAACAAAAAAACACCTAATTTGTACCTTTTATGAGACATTCAGTAACCTAACTTGCAAGTATGGCTCCGAGCTGTAACAGCAAATTTTAGCTCTAGGGAGAAGAAGGAAAACTGATGCCCCCTTGCCCTCAACCATAACTAAATTCATCTAAATACTCATTACCCTGAGCCACCCTTCAGCTTTGCACCCTGGGCCTTTGCCCTAGTATGGCTGTATCATACAGAGGAAGGAGTGATATTTTGCCCACTTTTTGCAAAGTGCATATTACAGATGTGTCCAGCTACATTGTTGCTGCATATGCAGCAAATCGCACCATGCATGGCGCGAGGCGTGCGAACGCCAGTGGATACGTGCACTGCGTTTGCAACCGCATCTCCATAGGATTGCATTGTACGATTGCAGTGCACGCCATAGAGTACCGTAGTGTATGCTGCTGCAGGTAATCGCATGGCGCGATGCGTGCGCACGTTTGTAGTGCAATCGGCAAAGATGTCCAGAAAAATATGGTAATTCTTGCAGAACTGTGCTAGTTAAAATTTAGTACCACTGAATACAGGGACGGATTGGGGTATAATTCTGCCCTGTCATCCCTCTCAGAAAAGAGGTGTAGCCATGCCTCACAGGGGCATGTCACGGGCGTGATCTCATGGCACACCCCTGTCCAGGGGCAAATATAGGGGTCAGGGCTCCCATAAACACGACAGCAATGGTCACCACCCTCTGCCCAATTTAATTATTTTCATTATATGATTACAAGCCCTCATTTCATGAATGGTATTTTTATATAATAATAAAGAAGCCATGAAATATGAAATTTTGTTTTAATTTTAATATTGTATTTACTAAGTAGGACAGTTTACAGGGGCTGTCTTTGCATGTCCTACTTATCCACACTCCACTCAAGATGTTGTATGGTACAGTAAAGTGGGAATATTTTGTACTTACTGGTAAATTTCACAATGACATTCTTAAAACATGCATCCAAGTGCCGTCCCCCAAGAGACACATGCCTCACGTGCCTAATGGGCAATTCACCACTGCCCCGTCTCTCTCCCTGCCAGCCGAGCAAAGCAGCAGGAGACGTATCTGCTTGGTAAGGCTTTCGAGCCAGACTGGCCAATCACCTACAGTAAAGTTTTATTTTGCATTACCCATCCACATCCTCTCTCTAATACACAGAGAAGGGACTAGCTTATATTTTTTACATTGCAACAATGCCACTTATCTACCATTTATATGCTGACAGAAACTGACAAAAACCAGAGAAATAATAAAGTACAGTAAGACTATCAGGAACAAACATCAAGCATGACATAAAGGATATCAAGAACAAACATCAAGCAGGATATATAAAAAGGTTAAAGTAATGTTGAGCTAGAAAAAGTAAATTAGTAATTACTGGTGAATTTGAAAGACTAAATCCACCTCGGCATCCCGACAGTCAGAATCCCGACACCCATAGGTAAGTACTGTATGCTAGCACTAACCCTAACCCCTACCTTAAGCCTACCCAGTGCCTAAACCTAACTTCCCCTCTAGTGCCTAAGCCTAACCTCCCACTCCCCTCCCCGCACCCTAAACCTAACCTTCCCTCCCCGGTGCCTAAACCTAACCTCCCCCCTAGTGCCTAAATCTAACCTCCTCCTTCCTGCACCCTTAACCTAACCCTGCCTCCCCCTAGTGCCTAACCCTAACCCCACACCCTAACCCTCCCCTAAATGCTGATATTTACCTTCAGGATGCCGGCGATTGGGACACTGGTGCCGTGATCCTGACACTGTTGGGTTTTCGGTGCTGGCATTTAGACCATCAGCATCCCGCACGCCAGGATGGCGTCTGCATACCATTTTTGAAACATAGCCACTTTGCTTTTGAGTGGGTTTCCTTGCCTAGATTATGGGGGTTCCAGCCAGAATTAACAGTGTGATCTTGAGCTAGAGAGTTGACCTAAACTAGTATGGTGAGCAGGAGACTAAGTTAACAAATGCCTGTGGTCTACTCATAAAGTACAAGCTCCATTACATAGGGACAAGATAGACTCATGAAGCCCAACAGCACATAATGGGTTGGGGTATATTTTTAAAAAAATCCAATATAAATTTTTGGTACACTAGTGTTAATAGACATCTAGTAAAAGAAAATGTATAAAAAACATGTAATTAGTTATTGCTTTAATAGACTGCTGAAAGAGCGTTCACCAACTTCTCTCACTGCCTCTCTGTAACATAGTATATGATTTCCTTAATAATAGAATGTGCTGTCTTAATAATAGAATGCGCTGTCTTAATAATAGAATGCGCTGTTACAGAACATTGGAGCTTCTGAATGCTGTAGGCAATGCTGAAACTGATACAAACAATGCAAAGTGAACTCTTGGCAGAAAATGCGTTCTTAAAGCCTTTTATGCTTGGTGGCCAAAGGAACTGATTCAGACTCGTTCGCTAAGGCGCGATCACTCGCTGTTGGGCGATTGTTGCTCAGTGCGCATGCGTATCAGTCGCAGTGTGCATGCGGAAGCCAGTCACTGCGATGGGGAATCGTGCGCTAATAGCACAAAGCCAGAGCGCAACTTTGAGTGACAGATAGTGACGTTTGTGGGTTGTTACAGTTGAAGGTGCTTGTAAACGGGGAGTGGTGTTGTGGACGCAGGCATGTCAGGCCAACAAAACGCTGTTTAAAGGGGGTGCATAATTAGCAAAGTGGTGTCATGGTACACGTCACCTGCATGTATTTCAGCCAGCACTGATCGCAGTGCTTGAGGCGGGGTAGGACAACCTCAAGGGCTGCGAGCATCTCCGATGGCTCTCGATGTTAACAATTAATCCAATTAAGGAGATGACGTCTGTTGCGAGGGGAAAGGGGGCGTCTTTATACACTAGCGAGCGCTCAGTGCCGTAGCTTGCTAAGACATAGAGGGCGTCCTTACACCTCGCAGTGCGAGTGTGAATTTGAATATCCGGCCCCTTTTGCCAGCGAGCGGCCACATCTTGCGAGCAGGTCTGAATGAGCTCCATAGTGCATTGCTCTGTGTAAACTTCAGATTTGTTTTGAAATTTACACTCATGAGTGCAATCACAGAGATGGAATAAGTTATTAATCAATGTGATCATTTTTATTATCATTATTATTGTAGCTGACTTGAAAAAACCTTTGTAGACAAATACTCGTTTAATGCACGTTTGTAGACTCAAGCTTTTGATCTGAGATTTCATTCTATTGTATCGTAAAAAAAAAAAGTTATAATGAACAGTACGACCTTTGTTTCAAAGTATAAATATAACTTCTTACTAATGTAGCTATAGGTTTTACTTTGCTTTCACTCGCTGTGCCCTCTCCTTGAATGGAGACACAGACGTATCATACGCAGACGTGTTACATTTTCTGGATGTCACCCTAATGCCTTTTAGACGATAGTGGTGAGGATACATCTGCTTACGCTTTGATCTGCATCACAGTTTTTTAAATCCCGATATATCCTTTCCTAATGCAATCACAAAGTCAGGCAGGATGAGATCACAGTCTGACTCCTACAAACAAGTGATCACCCACTCAACTGTTTAACCATAGACTTCAGTTGCTGGCACCACCTGGGGCTGATATGTATTATCTTTTTGAATGTCCCAGGCAAAGTTGTGTGTAGCACCAAGGTGATTGTTAATGTCAACACAGACCAAGGGATGACTTTGATGTAAGCCGCAGGAAGAGTCCAGCATTGCTGAGATACAGGAGTAGACTTTACCTTTCTGGAAAAGTATGTCCTTACCATGTAAATGACACCCTTGTTTAATAGCAGAGATATGGTTATAGATATACCTTACATTGTAACTATGCAGGGGGTGCAAGCAGAATTGTATTATTAACATTAATCTACTGTACAGTATGTAAGGCTGTTGCTTATAAATAAATGATATCAGTAATAAAATTTACTGAATGTGAAATAAAGAAATTATCTTCTGCAGTGTCACCTTTGTTACATAATATATATTATTAGACTATGGGCCTGATTCAGAGATTTACGCAAAGCTGATTTTTTGCAGATCGAGCGACTGTTTGCTAATGCGGATGCACGAAAGCAACACTACCCACGTGCAGCGATTGCATTGCGATTACTCTCGTACTGGGGAGAGTGACAGGTAGTCAGCATTTGGGGGCGGTAACTGGAGGGTGTGGTTAGAAAAACTCAGGCATGTTGGACTGTTTAAACGCCGTTTCATGGACATGCATAAAGTAGCCATTGCCATCTCCTTCTCAGCATGAGAGCTCTCAGCGTGTCAGAAGAGCTACAGTGTTTGCGGCTGGTCAGACTTGACTTACATGCTGTGTAACTGATGTACGTCGATGGTACCGATGTTTACACTGTTGCATGTCATTGGACGGATATAAGATGGCAGCAGTGGTTGTCCCTATGCTTGGGTAAGCTTTGGAAGGCATTAGCATATTTTAGTAACTGCAATCGTTGAGAAAATGCAGTTGCGATTTTATTAGCATAAATCTCTGAATCAGGGCCTTTGTATATAATACACAAGTGATTCTAAATTATGCATAAATTGATGTTAATTATATATGTATAAACAGAGATCTGATGTCATTATTAATAATTGTGTAACACCTCCTTGTGACAGTAGGCAGCATTGCCGCCATCAGGGTGGGGCTGCTAGGAAAGGAGGGGACCAGCTCCTACCGTAACTCCCCCTACCATACCCCCAAACCCGAAGTTTCTGGCATTTTTTTTTTTTACGGAGAGCAGCAGCATTTCAGTCAGATTAGGTTGAGCTGATGAGCTGACTGGCACTAGGACCTGCTGAGCTCTTAGAGCCCCGTTCCATCCAGCGCCATGTCTGCGCAGGCGCGTCAATGCCCCAGACTCTGCAGAGGAGATGGCAGCGGCAAGCAAAGCCATTACATTTAAACGTGCTGCCAGTGGTCTGTGCTGTGCCTGTGAAAGCACTAGAGTACGCAGGGGGGGTTTCTCAATACCCAGAAACACCCACAAGCACCATCTTCTTAAGCCCTGCCCCCTCGCGGCAAAATGCCACGATTCGCGGGTCAAATGACAGACGTCAAAATCCCGACACCTGTCATTTTCCCTACGCTGGAAGCCAGACACCCGACTTACCAATCGAAGGTAAGGGGGGGAGGGTTAGGTTTAGGGTTCCCAGGGGGGACTTAGGGTTGGGCACCCCCCTGGGAGGTTAGGTTTAGGCTAGGGGAAGGGGTGGTTAGGGGTAGGCACCCCTGGGGGGGAGGTTAGGGTTAGGCACCCCTATGGGAGGGTTAGGGGGGGAATTAGGTTAATTTATATTAGGGAACGCGCGGGTTCGGATTTCTGAAATCCGAACCCCCTAGAGCCCCCCCGATCCGAGGCCGATCCAAGTCAGGCTCGATTTTTCCCGCCTGACTCGGATCTGAAATCGAGGCAAAACATCATCATCCCGCCTTCCGGGTCTCACGGGTTTTAGATCCTATATAAGGTACCCGCGTCAGCGCCATTTTCTCACTCGGCTGTGGACAGTGAAGAGGGAGGGTGGGAGTTAGGGCTGGCTGGGCTGTGTAGTGTAGTGTAGTGCAGTGTAGTGTTGTGCTGTGCTGTGCTGCGCTGTGCTGCTGTTGTCCATAGGGGCTGTGTCCACTCCTTCAAAGTCCATAGGGGCTGGCTGGACTGTGTTGTGCAGTCAGTTGTCAATAGGGGCTGTGTACACTCCAAAGTCCTGTGTAGTGTCCCAGTCCTAAAGGGGTGCTGTAGTGTTGTCCAGGGGGTGCTCTGTCCATCAGGGGTGCTCCCCCCAAGTGCAAAATAAAAAAATATATTTTTTTGTGTTTGTGAATTGTGTGCGCAGTAGCCGCACGTGCATCAACAAAGTAGTGCCAAGCGTGCGCCTGTGTCCCATAAATAAAGGGCCGGCTGGATTGACTGCTAAAGGGTGCTGTAACTCCCAAAGGGCACTCCAAACAAAATAATTTTTTTTTCTGTGTTTGTGAATTGTGTGCACTGTGGCTGCACGTGCATCAACAAAGGAGTAGCGCCAAGCGTGCACCTGTGTCCCATAAGTAAAAGGCCAGCTGGCTTGTCCGTTAAAGGGTGCTGTAACCCCCAAAGGGCACTCTAAACAAAATACATTTTTTTTTCTGTGTTTGTGAATTGTGTGCACTGTGGCTGCACGTGCATCAGCAAAGGAGCAGCGCCAAGCGTGCGCCTGTGTCCCATAAGTAAAAGGCCGGCTGGCTTGTCCATTAAAGGGTGCTGTAACCCCCAAAGGGCACTCCAAACAAAATAAAAAAATATATTTTTTTGTGTTTGTGAATTGTATGCGCAGTAGCCGCACGTGCATCAACAAAGTAGTGCCAAGCGTGCGCCTGTGTCCCATAAATAAAGGGCCAGCTGCATTGACCACTAAAGGGTGCTGTAACCCCCAAAGGGCACTCCAAACAAAATAAATTTTTTTTTCTGTGTTTGTGAATTGTGTACACTGTGGCTGCACGTGCATCAACAAAGGAGCAGCGCCAAGCGTGCGCCTGTGTCCCATAAGTAAAAGGCCGGCTGGCTTGTCCGTTAAAGGGTGCTGTAACCCCCAAAGGGCACTCCAAAGAAAATAAAAAAATATTTTCTGTGTTTGTGAATTGTGTGGGCTGTAGCTGCACGTGCATCAACAAAGGAGCAGCACCAAGCATGCGCCTGTGTCCCATAAGTAAAGGGCCGGCTGGTTCATTTCTAAAGGGTGGTGTAACCCACAAAGTGCACTAGTCTCCAACAAAAATAAAAAAATATTTTCTGTGTTTGTGTGCGCCTTAGCCGCACGTATATATCAATATAACATAAATAGAGGACCAAACTTTCTCCGATAAAAATAAAATAGGGAAAGATCAAGAACCACTTCCTCCTAGTGCTGAAGCTGCTGCCACTAGTCATGACATAGACGATAACATGCCATCAACGTCATCTATACATCCACCTATGACATAGGCAAAGGAGCGCAGTGGAGAATGATTTCCGTGTTGTGCAAGGTTCTCCAGCCCTTCCCCTCATCAGGCTTTTGCAGAAGCAGCTGGAGAAAGTGAAGGAGGAGCTAAGACGGAGCGATTCCGTTCGGCATGTGGGACTTGTGGATGAAGCCCTTCATTCGCTTTGCCAGGATTCCAGGGTGGTCAATCTGTTGAAATCAGACCACTACATTTTGGCCACCGTGCTCGATCCTAGGTTTAAAGCCTATGTGGTGTCTCTCTTTCCGGCCGACACAAGCCTGCAGAGGTGCAAAGACCTGCTGGTGAAAACACTGTCAGCAGAAGCGGAGCGTGACACGTCAACAGCTCCTTCATTTTCTCCCACAACTGGGGCTGCCAGGAAAAAACTTAGGTATCCTAAGCAACCCGCTGGCGGTGATGCAGGGCAGGCAGGACCAAGTTTGGACATCTGGTCCGGACTGAAGGACCTGGCAACAATTTCTGACATGTTTACTGTCACTACATATGATACTGTCACCATTGACAGAATAGTGGAGGATTACATCGGTGACAGCATCCAAGTAGGCATGTCAGACAGTCCGTACCTGTACTGGCAGGAAAAAGAGGCAATTTGGAGGCCCCTGTACAAACTGGCTCTATTTTACCTGAGTTGCCCCCCCTCCAGTGTGTACTCCGAAAGAGTGTTTAGTGCAGCCGGGAACCTTGTCAGCGAAAGGCGTAGGAGGTTGCTTCCACAAAATGTGGAGAAGATGATGTTCATAAAAATTAATTATCAACTCTTCCAGGGAGACCAGCCTCCAGAACATACAGAGAGACCTGTGGTGGTGGATTCCAGCGGGGACGAGTTAATACTCTGTGAGGATGAGGATGTACACAACACTGAAGAGGGTGAGGAATCGGTGGATGAGGAGGATGAGGACGACATCTTGCCTCCGTAGAGCCAGTTTGTGCAGGGACAGATTAATTGCCAGCTTGTTTTGTGGGAGCCCAAACGAACCAATCATTTCAGCCACAGTCGTGTGGCAGACCCTGGCGCTGAAATGATTGGTTTGTTAAAGTGTGCATGTCCTGTTTGTACAACATAAGGATGGGTGGGAGGGCCCAAGGACAATTCCATCTTGCATCTCTTTTTCTTCTTTGCATTTGCATTATGTACAGTTTGGGGCCTAGTTTTTCAAACTGCCATCCTGTCTGCCACTGCAGTGCCACTCCTAGATGGGCCACGTGTTTGTGCCGCCCACTCGTATCGCTTAGCATAGTCATCCAGCTACCTCGGTGCAACCTTTTGGACATAAAAACACTATTGTGAGGTGTGAGGTGTTCAGAATAGACTGGAAATGAGTGGAAATTAAGGTTATTGAGGTTAATAATAGCATAGGAGCAGAAAAACCCACAAATTCTGTGATTTTAGCTGTTTTTATGCTTTTAAAAAAAAAAAAATACAGATCCAAAACACAAAATCCAGAAACCAAAACACGGAAGGGTGGTTTTGGCACGGAAGGGTACCTTTGAGGTACGAGTGATGTCAGTAGGGACACCCACAAACAGCAGACATTCCTTCGGGAACGCATCCATTTGTACAGCCACCCCCCATACCCGCCTACAAAACGGGGCGAGCTGTCAATCAACATCGACAGCCGCCCCGTTTTGCTGCGAGCTCCGGAGCAAGTGAAGGTATCACTCGCTACAGGGCTCGTGCATGCACGTTGCGCACGCCGCATCTGAATCAGGCCCACTGTCCTAACCTAAACTCTGCTAGACTGCCAGAGGCCACGGGAGGTAACACAGAGAACTCCACAATCACACCGTTCTGGGTGCAGGTGGAAAGGTAAGCGTACACATATAGCTCTCAAAAATAAGTGAGTCAGACATTAACAGTGTACCTACTTTTCACAAGACTTGCAATTTCCCTGACGGGTTAAATCTGCTGTAATTGTGCATGACAGGCCAATGTCCTTTGATATTACTGATATATAAGCAGGTATTACAGATGTGAGAAAGCAGCAGTAGGTGTCTCTATGCTGGCTGAGCTCTGGCAGACATTGGCATATTTTCGCAGCTTCATTTCATGCGATTACGTAGCTGCAATCCACACTCAATCAGGAATCAGGCCCTCTAACCTCCTCCTATATGGTCCTGTTATCTCAGTTGTCACTTTTCTGGGGTCCCCGATGATTTTCCCATTTTTTAATACACTTCTCCCACCTTTTGTAGAAAAGTCATGTGACCTTGATGCAAGTCCCATGATTTGCCATTGCTAATTGAATCTTGCATTTCTTATGTGCACTTTGCCTGGATGTGTGCAAATTTTGCCGTGCCAGTACGTTTGAACACTGTTACAGGAATGTGCATAAATTAGCCACTGTGATGCCGTATGCAGCCTGAGGCCTCATAGAGTGCGAGGAAGTTAGCAATTTCTGAGTAAGGTCAGAGTAAGGTCAGAGTAAGGTCAGAGCAAGTGTGCGTGAGGCTGCGATGGTACTATATGCAATGGTTTCACAGTCTTGTTAAACATTACGGATGTGTGTAAGGTAAAGTGTGCGTCATTATGAAATGCTGCAGGGGCATAGCGATCGCAATGGATTAGCATACTATCGCAGTTGAACTGCGTGCGTTATCACTATTGCATTCGCAGTTGCAATCAGTAATGAATCAGGCCCACTGTATACTGTCAGTCTTTCATACTCTGTATCGATACCTCATAAAAACCTCTGAACGATCCTGCCTATACCTTCTACACCTTTATACGATCCAGCCTATATGGTACCTTCTAAAATTATCGCTATTAGCATAATGAGTCATACAGTAAATAAATGCCTTCAGACTTTGAATGTGTTTCCAAAGCACAAAAGGTTATTATTCAACATAAAACAATAGGTTACACGCTGTGATCTAAAGATAATTTAGCGTAAATAAATCATACAGACCCAAGGTACAGTTGTTACATACGCACGCGCTCTGGGACCAGATACCGGCATCAGCAACAAACCTCCGTCAACAGCATCAACAAGAAGACTCCCGATTGGGGTCAGAGAGTGCACATATATACTCTTACAGGGATAGGCAATACAATAGTCAAGTTTGGCATGATTCCATTGGTTCTCTGTCACGATGCTTCTGCTACAGGACAGTTAACAGGTCAATTCAAATGGACACAGGTCAGCCTCCGACAGCCTTTTGTCTCCTTTTTCCCACTGCATGCAAATCTAAGCTGCTAATATTACATAGTACATTTTAGTGTTTTAACTCTCTACAGTCCATAAGTTGCGGACGCATGTTGCGATCTTCTCACCGATGACACCGATAAGCTGTTGAGACAGAGTAGATCAGTACAACACCAAACATGGTCTGCTTATCATGTACTAAACCTTAGATACCAAATAGTCTTTATTTCACAACATTAGTAATAAATTAATAAACCTTGAATATTACACTTTGAAGCTATGAAACCTTTTATGTAAGTGTGCAGTGTGTAAGTATTAGGAGTTTGGGAAAGGACGCTAGTTAGAGTTCACCATGGTATGTGTTTTGCAGGGTTTATCCTTTTGTATGTTTTAGTGACTGTCTGTTTTTATGTAGTGAGGACTATTAACTTGGGGCAGATGCGTATGCATGAAACTAATAAACAGCGTTCGTACGCGGGTTAATATGCAGCCGCTAATGTGCGTATGGAGTTAACAGCACAACTGTGCGTATTTAATGTGTATATGGGGTTTGATGAGATATGCGATCGCACGATGCTAATAATAGCATTGCCATATGTACTTAAGTGTGAGATTCGCTAAAATGGCGCGTTGTGGCCATTCGCAAAATGGCGTCGTGCAGATCTCATTTTTAAGATGGAGTCTTGTCACCATTCGCAAGATGTCGTCGCTCCGATCTAATTTTTAACTGATCCTGTCTCAGCCAATTATCCGGCTTCGACATCTGTCATCAGGACCCCTTACATTTCATATGTTTCACAACATGTGTGGATCTATGAACTATTGTTGAGACTAAAATATTGTACCCATTAGCAACAGCTTGCATATCTGGAAAATGAGAACTGTTAGGGTTCAAGAGGACTGAGTTTGAGAAGCACTTTTCTATGCAGTTAACATTAATGTTATTTAATCTGTAACACATACAGTACAATGCAGTCCTCAAGTAATGTTTATGTCACAGGTTCCCAAACTCGGTCCTCAAGGTACAGTACCCTAACAGTTCAGGTTTAAAGGCTATCCTTACTGTACTTCAGCACAGGTGACTTACAGTAATCGGAACAGTACTGCAGTCAATGTGATTAACCATCTATGCTCAACCATGGAAATCTTTAAACCTGGACTGTTAGGGTGCCTTGAAGTTCAAGTTTGTGAACCACTGGTTTACGCAGTAATCACATTACAGTACCCACCATAGTACAATACTGTACTGTATCTTTTTTATTTATAAGTTAGACCATCCTTCATCACATCACATTAGTTTCAGGTCATGTGGATGCCACTGTTTATGTTGGCTTCCATCAATATTGACACATTTGGCCCAGTTCTGGACCCTGGGTATACAGTGCTATCAGTGAATGGTTTTCCAAATATGGTGGTGAAAGAGTGCTAAACATTGCAGGTCTTCCATTTGAAAGAACAATATACAGTACTGTACTTGCATTGTTGTTGCATGTGTCTGAATCTTCAGCTGACAACTTTGATGAATCAAGTGGACAACATGGCCAAAAAGAGCTACTGTACAGTACCTGTATGTTGTATGCAGTGAGTTCAGCAGCAGTGCCCTACCGTGATGAGACCTTGAACTAACTGATTTCATACAGCATGCAGCCTTCACCACCCACCATCACCCCATACCCCCACCTGTCCTATATTATGTTAATGAAAGGCTCATGCTTGCTTTGGGGAGGGGCCCTAGACAGCACACCAAATCACCAATGTTTGTAATTTGACCATGCAGCATGCTCCAGTAAGTTCAAACAGTAGCCAGTCCTTCAACCACCACCACAATTCATCTACTGTACTGTATAAAGAATACTATTATATAATGAAAAAGAGTAATCACCATCAGTTTTGCCTCAAGTCATGCGAGACTTATGACACAGTAGCAAGCATTGATACAGTCTACCAGGTGTACTACACGCTGCACCTTTAAGACAGTACTGATCACCAGTGCACTAATGTTGCACTGCTAATCCAATGTCACACGATCGGTGTTGCCTCAAATCTTGTGACTTTATGCTCAGATTTACATGTACCTACAGTATAGTTCATTGACGCTGTCCACTGGGTCAGTGAACTCAGTGGGATTGAATAGAAATGAGTAATGGTGGGAGGAGGTAAAAAATTACTTTGCTCCCCAAATAAGTAGCGAGGATGCCACTGAAGAGCATGGTACAAATCGCAGTGTGTAACACGTTCATACTGTAAGCAACTTCCCCACCACCAGTCCCTTGGGAGATTTGAATGAGTCATGCTGGCTTAGGTTTGGGGGGAAGGGCTCCATCCAGCAATAGTCTATAGTTTAGACTTTAGAGTCTAATGCAGTTTACAGAGATAAAAGGAGGGGTAAATTGTGGAGCAATGTATAAAATTGAGCAGAGTACTTTAAAAGTATTAAACCTAAAATGATTTCTTTTTATGAAAAACTGCCCGTGCATCTTTAAGCCAGGCGTCTTTACACCATGTAGCGACAGTATACAGTAGGGAAGGCCCATAATGAGTACAATACAATGTCTAAAGCGGCTTAGAGTAAAATGCAGCTAGGTGGCATAACATAGATATGAAAGGTGGTGGCAAGTCTGATTAAGTTCACCAGAGTACTGTACCTTAATAATATTGAACTTGAAGTGCTCTGTCTTAAAGAAATGCTGCGCTTGCATCTTGATACTGCACGTGCGTCTTCACACCAACGCTGATACTGTATGCATTCTTGTAAAACACAGGACTCACACACCAAATGATTTAATCCTTTATTTATTCCTGTATTGTAGATTTAAAAAATATATATTTATTTACAAAATGACATCTTTCCTTTTGGTGCCTCGAACTCGAGTGCCCAGCTATGGAAAGCACTCACCTTATCCACTCACCCACGCAAGCCAGACATACAGTAGTCACTGTTCCATCTATTGTGTATGTCATGTTAAGCATGCTTAGAGTCTAATGTAGCTGGGTGGCATAACAGAGATGAAGGGATGTGGAAAGTGCCCGATAATATACAGTACAGATAGTCTGTAATGAGTACATTATAATGTCTACAGTATAACGGTTTAGTCTTGACACAAAGTGATCATTTCAAGCAGCACTCCTTAAGGCCACGGAAATTGCAAGGACTTTGTGCCATGCAATTCGCAGTATGTAACACTTTCATAATGTAGACAGCTTTCCTACCCCCACCCCCTGTGAGGTTTGGGATGAATGACTCATGCTGGCTTACGGTTTGGGGGAAGGGACCCATCCAGCATGATGTGTGCAATAAAATACATTGTCTATAGCGTTTTAGAGAGTAATGCAGCTTGGTGGCATACAATATCATAGAGATGAAGGGAGGGAGAAAGTGTGGAGGAATGCATAAAGTTTAGCAGATAACTTAGTATTGAACCTGAAATGATGTCTCTTTATGCAAAACTGCCCGTGCGTCTTTAAGCCAGGCATCTTACACCATGTAGCCACAGTATACAGTATGGATGGCCTGTAATGAGTACAATGCAATGTCTAGCGGTTTGGCGTAAGATGCAGCTGGGTGGCATAGCACAGAAATTACAGTTGGTGGGAAGTGAGCAATGTATTGAGTTATAGTTAGGCTGTGTTCCCTAAGAATATGGAACTTGACTTGCTCTGTCTCTATTTAATACTGGGCAATGCTGGGCATCCGTCTTCTGGCCAATGCAGATATGTAACTCACACACCAAATTATAAATTTTTTTATTTAATCAAGTATTAAAGATTAAAAACACATTGCGTCTTTCTGAGCCTCGAACCAAAGGTGCTCACCTTACCCACTCACCCACACACGCCGGCTGTATCAGCGGGCACACCTGTTGTGATTGTGATGTGAAGTGTGTGACTTTACATCAGGTAAAGTGTACAATACAAGGTCAATAGCAGTTTAGAGTGTAATGCAGCTGGGTGACATACAACAGAGGGTTTTAAGAGAATTTAGCCTGAAATTATCTGTTTTTATGATAAACTTCCCATGCGTCTTTTTATATCACATTGCGTCTTTCTGAGCCTCGAACCAAAGGTGCTCACCTTACCCACTCACCCACACACGCCGGCTGTATCAGCGGGCACACCTGTTGTGATTGTGATGTGAAGTGTGTGACTTTACATCAGGTAAAGTGTACAATACAAGGTCAATAGCAGTTTAGAGTGTAATGCAGCTGGGTGACATACAACAGAGGGTTTTAAGAGAATTTAGCCTGAAATTATCTGTTTTTATGATAAACTTCCCATGCGTCTTTTTATATCATGTAAGGACAGTTTACTGTGAAGCACAGATTGCCCTGTAATGTGTACAATAGTGGTTTAATGTAAAATGCTGCTGGGTGGCATAGCACAAAAATGATAGTTGGTGGGAAGGGAGCAATGTATTGAGTTACAGTTAGGCTGTGTTCCCTAAGAATATGGAACACATTTTATATTCAAAATCTTACATAGACAAATTTAATATTCTATCCAGACTGTACAAGTTCATCATAGAATTGACACAGGATTCTCTCTGGACTCGGTAGGGATAGCCCCTTTAAGGCTTAGCATGTGAAGATAGATGCTTCTAAAAGGTCGCTGTCATCACTGGAAACTAAAATAAAATCAGAAGGGATGAATAGCCTGTACGGACAACGTAAAAAAAACAAAGCTAAAGGCAGGTGCCAAAGTACTTTGCATGCAATTTCATTCCCTAGCATGGGAAGGGAAATTGTAATGTTGGAAACCAAAGTAAAAAAAAAAAAAGTCCAGTTTGTTGATGTTCATAAGGGACCAAAGCTTGGCTTCATCACAGGAATCTGTTGTTTAAACATCAGCACATGACTGTAATGTCAGCAAACTCATAATGGGCCACATCTTTGAAAAAGGTGATGAGTAGAAGGTGCTGCTGTCTCAGTGAACCTTTCAAATGTTATTTTTATGACACAGTAGTTTATCTTTAAAGTACTGTTTTGGTTTTTGGGTCACTAAGCTATAAAGTTATATTCCCATATAACGCATCCATGAGAGAACATAGGGCCTGTTTCAGCAAGGATCTCAGTTGCTAAGAAGCATGCAATTGGCCGATTGTTGCGTACTGCGCATGCGTATTCATCGCAGTGCGGGAACCGCCCACTGTGATCGCAGCGGCTGCGCAGACCCATCGCAGAGTGATTGACAGGAAGTGCAGTTTGTGGGTGGTGACGGGGGGGTGGTAGGGTGAACACAGGCGTGCCAGTGCATTTCAACGCCTTTGCCTGGGTGTGCATAAATTAGCCACTGCGATACCATACGCAGCCTGAGGCCTCATAGTGTGCGCTGAAGTTAGCAATTCCTGAGTGAAGTATGACTGCCTTATCTGTGCGTATGGGTACGATGGTACTCGATTGTACTGATGTTTTCGCAGTCTTAATAACCATTACGGAGGTGCGTGTAGGTGAAGCCGGCTTCCTTATGTAGTGCTGTGGCAGCATTGCGATCGCTATGGATTAGCATACTATTGCAGTTGAACTGCGTGCGTACACTATATTGCGATACGTAGTAAATCAGGCCCACAGTCTGCAAGCAGACCCGCTTCCTCTCTTTACATCAGGGTGGGGCACCTTTTTTCTGCCGAGGGCCATTTTGATATGTATAACATTATTTGTGGGCCTGGTGCAGGCCACGCCCCCTCTATGTGATGTCACACGGGGCTGGGGCCCCAATCGCCAGCGATAACAGTAATGCCTGGAGCATACTGAGGATGCTCTGGGGAGCTGTAAGGGCAGCAGTGTGACCACCTGAAGCCTCCTAAGGACGCTCCAGGCGACACTACTGCATAGATTCTGCCCGCAGGGTGCCATTATAGGCACCGTGCTATTCAGATGAGGCTAGCAGACAAAAGCTCAGTGGGCCAGCCCAAATGATTCCAGGGGCCTTATATGGCCCCCGGGCCTGAGGTTCGGCATCTCTGCTTTACATGGTCACTTTGCAAAGTTCACACCACCAAAACTTTCACAGGCTTTAATTTATCGTTCTGGAGGTAACGTTTTGACTCTTACACAACTCCCAACAGTATAAAAGGCCAAAGAAGGACACACACAATTTATGTAAACAGCTCAACTTTGTTCATTTAAATTAATCCGCAGGCAAAAGCATATCAATTGAAATTACATACAATGGGGGATACGTAAAAAACTCCATGACTCATAGTGTAGCATTGGACTTTTGTGCTTGGTAATCAACTTACCCCAACCACCCCCCCCCCCCCTCTGCTCCAAAAGAAAAAAAAAAGTAAGAAACTACAAATGTCACATCTTTAGAAGACATTGGGCCTGATTCAGTATTACTCACAACCACAACTTCACACGCATATAAGCTGCACTGCGCATGCGCTGCGATCGCACTGCGATTACGAATGCAGAGAAGAATACATCGCAGAGTCGAGTGACAGGCTGTCTTTGGGGGTGGTTCATGGGAGTGGTCGGAAAAACACAGGCATGCCTGTCCATTTGAACGCTGTTGCTTGGATATGCATAAATTAGCCAATGCGATTGCATACACAGCTTGAGAGCCCACTGCGTGCAAAGAGACTAGCAGTGTCTGTGGCAGGTCAGACCTGGTGTAAATGATGCGTGAGCGGTCGATGTGCGTCCATGGTACCAATGTTTACACTGAAGAGTGACAGTCAGTGGCAAATGCAGGATTTTTAGAGGGGGGTTTCCAAATGCTTGATTTTAGAGCGAGTGTGGTCCGTCCATGAAGAGGACATAATTAGCACTTATCCAGCTTTAATATGTTACATACAAAGTATATTGTGTTGCATAATTCCAGCATATACAGGACCAGCAATCACAGTAAGCCATTAGATGCGGCAGTAGGTCCATCCTGTCTGAGCAGAATGCTTTTTTTCAGATGTGGGCTCCATTCCTGAGCATTGGAGCAAGTCCGGGTGTCTGAGGGAGCAGCAGAAGAACTTAGTACTGCCCTGGACATATGTGTACATATCGGTCTCCTTATGTACTGGATAGTGTATTATTATACAGTATTAATTATTTACCCTATTAATGGTCTATAGCAGTGTACCCCTAACAGTGCATGTTTTCCACATCTCCTAGTTGGTGCACAGGTACAGTATATTTATTACTGGCTGACACATTTTAAAAGATCCACAGTTGGTGCTAATCATTTCATTTGTGATACTGAGGAGAACATGCAGCACTAGTAACATTCTATTATATTACTATTTCTATTGTGGTCATGGTGTGTGCTGGGGAAGGGGGTTTCCAGGCAGACGGAAACCCCCTCTGCGTTTGCCTATGACAGTGGATGGCCATATTTAACCCGGCTGAGCTCTGGCAAGCATTAGCATATTTTAGCATTAGCGATCCGTACTGAATCAGGACCATTGTTCTTTTTTTTGTCTAATTTTTGAGCGATTTCTTTGCAAGTTCAACATATTAATCAGGAATTACTTACATTTTAATTACAATAGGCTGAAATATGGAATTTGTTGTCTTATAAATAATAAATGTTGCTCAATATCAAACAATAATAACTGTAAAAATGTTGGCAACTTTTCTGTTGTAATCCAACAACAATACTATCCATTGAGGTTGATTAACATTTATATTGTATTTTAATTTATATCATTTTAAATTAAATTTCCATGATTGCGTATTAAATATAGTAAGGCAGTCACAAAATCCTTAGGATAGTCCAGGGGGTGACATAATATATACCTGACATGACATAATACTGAATAGACCTGTAAAGATAAGCAAGCTGGTCCTGTAAATGCTTCTATAAATACTGTGTGCTGCTAAAAACACTGTTTTCTAGCAAACTGCAAACTATTTTGTATTGGCAGCAGAACAAATTGTTAAGTGATGTATATTGTTTCTACTGGATGAGGCAGGTGAGGAACATCCGGGATTCCTACACCCCAGGATACACCCAGATTCCTGGGTAACACTTTTTAGAGGAACATGCTTTGAATTCCTCTGGAAGAGAATTAATGGCTGATTCTGAAGTGTTAATGATACCACTTTCAGACAGAAATGGCAAAAAACCTGGCTTTAACCCAGCATTTGCATGCCAGTTTTTTTGCCTTTTTCTGTCTGATACCCCTTTCACACTGAAAATGAATTTACTGGGTAATTCACGTTTACCTGGTAATTTGCTAAACAACCCGGGATTTTTTCCCTGTGTGAACAGGTCATTCCGGGACTAAATTCCCAGGTCTCCGAACCTGCAAAAGACCAGGAATTTAGTCCCGAAATGACACAGGGAAAAATCCCGGGTTGTTTAACAAATTACCGGATAAAAGTGAATTATACCAGTTTCAGACAGAAAATTACAAATAACCTGGATTATACCTGACTTATGGACCAGGTTGTTTTGCCACTCTCTGTCTGTACCCCCCTTCAGACAGAAGAGCAAATTACCAGGTCTAAAATTTCAACCCGGTAATTTGCTGTTTTACACAGGTATTTCTTCTGTCTGAAAGGGTCAACCCAGGACTAAATTCCCGGGTCTCCGACCCGGGTAAATTCCTGGGTCGAAGTCCCGGGAATTTAGACACGGGATGACCCTTTCAGGTAGAAAAAAGTCCTGTGTAAATAACCAAATTACCGGGTTGAAATGTTTAACCCAGTAATTTGAATTTCTGTCTGAAAGGGGTATTATTACCCGGTAATTTCATTTTCAGTGTGAAAGGGGTATCAGATAACTCCAGACTCCAGACTCTTATACCTCTTTTCCACCAAAAACCCAGGTCCGACCTGGGTTTTTGGACATGGTTCCAACCCTGGTCAGACCCAGGTCAGACCCATTTACACAGCACCATCGATCTGGGTTATTCCCAGGTCAGCCCTGTTCACACTGAACTCAGGTCTGCCCTGCTAAACCTGTGAGGTCATAACAAGTGGGAGGTGACTGCTCCACAACCACCAATCAGCTCATTTTAGGCATGACCCAGGTCAGATAACCCGGGTTGCACCATTTACACTGCACCATTACCCGGGTCCATCCTGGGTCCAACCCTGGTAGCTACCTGGGTTGGATTGCTGGGTCACTTGACCTGGGTTATTTTTCAGGGACCCTTTTACACTGAGCTGCGACCCGGGTAGACCCAGCAATAACCCAGGTTTTTGCTCTGGTGTAAAAGGGGTATTATTTGCTCATTCTGTGTTTTATTCAATTTTTTGGTGACTCTGCTACCACCCTTCAGTTTTATGCCATAAAAAAATGTAAAGGATTATGCCATCCTACTTTTGGCATCAGCTAACCCGGATGTAACAGTGGGATCTATGTACTAAGCCTTGGGGAGAGATATAGAGGATGGATATAAAGTACCAACCAATCAACTCCTAACTCACTTTACAGACTGTGTTTGCAAATGACAGTTAAGTTAGGAGCTGATTGGGTGGTACTTTATCTTCATCATTTTATCTCTCTCCAAGGCTTAGTACATAACCCCCATATATCTTATTCACATAAGATTACAAAGGGAAAGAAGAGAGTCCTAACTCCGATAGTGACTTTGGGACGCCCGTAACTCTGAATATGTACAAAAGAGAGGAAATACAATGGGTAACCAGCAACTCCTCTCTTCCGGCTTCCAGGATACTAAACTTTCTGTCGATCCCGTCTAAATGGAAAGAGTAGTTGGTTAATCATTTCTTGGGTCTTTTCTTAGTCATGTACAATAAATTTTGTTTTGATTATCTTAATATTTTATAAAAAACCATCTGAGATATTTTGAAACAGTTTATCAAAGGCATCAAAACAGATGAGTTTTATGGACTGCAAGTTAGATTGTAAAAGTGTATTGCATATGCATGAATCGGCACTATGAACGGGACTTCCGAACGTAAGTGTACTCGAAAGTAAAATCACATCGCAAATATGATTGCACAAGTGTGTACCAAGCTTAAGAAAGCCTTTTCTTTACCATGGTCTATATCAGTATATCAGTATTGAAATCACAATAACACTATTCTTTTGATAAATTCCAATTTAAGAGTTAATAAACCTACATTTTGATGAAATATAAAAAGACGCATGCAAGGACATACACAATTATACATATGTAAGCCAGGGCCGAAACTAGGATATCTGTCACCCGGTTCAAGGTAGCAATCTTGTGCCCCCCCCCTTCCCGTACCTGGATTTTGTCCTTGCTCCTCCATAAGGCAGTGCACTAGTCAAACGTCCCTGGTATAGAGACTTACATTATTCCACACACAATAATGCCCATTACACATCATGCCATACACTGTAATGCCTATTACCAAGTGCCACTTACATATTTGCCCGACACCATTGTATGCCCCACAGTAAGGCTTCTAATTACTTTAAAATTACCTGTTCGTTGTCAGGGGTTTCATGTTTGTTGCCAGGGGGTTTCATGCTCATTGCCAGGGGGCTTCACGGGAGAAGATGCAGCTTTCAGCATCTTCTCCCGGCACTTGCGCTGGCCTAACAGACACTAGAGGTCCAGTAAGGACCTCTAGCATTTGTCTCCTCCTTGGCGGTGGCCATTTTTGGATGCCCGTTTTCTGACTCTCCAGCCCCCAAGCCACCGTGAGTCATCCGTTTTTCACCCCCTGCATTCTGGCACCCGGTGCATGTGCACCTCTAGCCCCTCCTAGTTGCAGCCCTATTTAAGCCTTACTTTGACAACATTAATGATATTTGGTACTGTATTGTACATTTTCTTTGGAAAATGTTGTACGTTCTGATATGAGAGTTGGTTGTGAGGGTTTTTTATGTTTTAGTAATTAGGGATGAGCTCTGATTCGTCGTTCGGCTTTGGATTTGGATTTGCCAAACCTGCCGTGACTGGCTTTGGATTTGGATTTTTTACAAAAATGTACACAAGAACCTAAAATCACATAATTTGTTTTTTTTTGTTGTTCCTAGAGTATTATTAACCTCAAAAACATTAATTTCCAGTCAATTACAATCAATTTAGACCACCTCACAGCTTATAATATTGTTTTCACCATTATTGGCCAAAGGTTGCAGTGAGCTAACTGTGATGTGCTTGTATACACAGAGGGCTAAGGCCCACAAAGTCATGGTGCTTGTATATACAGAGAGCTAAGGCCCACAAAATCATGGTGCTTGTATACACAGAGGGCTTAGGCCCACGGAGTCATGGTGCTTTTAAATTATTTTATACAGAGTGCTAAGGTCCACATAGTCACAGTGCTTGTATACATAGAGGGCTAAGGCCCACAGAGTAACGGTGCTTGTATACACAGGGGGTAGAGCACCAAAAAATAAGTTTTCTTTGTTTTTCTTTTTAAACTTTAAACTTTCTTTTTTTTACTTTTTTAAACTTTTTTTTTTTTACACACAGCCACTTGTGAGTCTCGACACTTTAGTCAGTATAGCAGAGCAATGAGGCATACATCAGTGTGCAGTCACTATGCCCCCTTACACAGTCACTTTTGCCAGCACAACCACTTGTGAGTCTCTGGACACAGCACTTAATCAGCAGAGTATTGTGCAGCATCAGCGTGCTGTGTGCCCCCTATACAGCCACTTTGCCAGCACAGCCACTTGTCCCACTCAGCCAGCCAGTGATCAGCAGAGCATTGCGCAGCATACATCAGCATGCCCCCTGTACAGCCACTTGTTCCATTTGTTGTTGCCAGCCAGCCCAGTAGCAGAGCAGTGCAGGAGAAATGGCGCCTTATGTAGAGGCGAACTCTCGCCTCTCGCGAGAGTTCGGCACTCTCGCGAGAATCCGACATCAGAACACCGACGTTCAGCTCGCAGTTGGGATCTGAGTCGGCGGGAACAACCGAGCCTCTGCTCAGGTGGGACTCGAATCCCCATGTTCGGAACGGTTCGGATTCCACAGAATCCAAACCGCTCATCTCTATTAGTAATTCACATGACTGAATCTAAGTGCAATAAGGATCATTTCCTTTTCCTTTTCTTTACAGAACATAATTTATCCTCTCTCCAATATTAGTGTGAATGTGTGCTTTATATAGTACTAGCTGATGTACCATGTTTCACCCGGGTAAACCTTAGATATTTCCATTTCCATCTCGCCACTCCAGTAACACATTAATCCTTCACCTCTATAGTAATGCATCACTACTATAGTAATACATTACCTTCCCTCACCTGTGTACTAACACATTCCACTCCCTCACCTCTGTAGTAACACCTTATCCTCACTCACCTCTGTAGTAACACATTTCCCTCCCTCGATCGCCCATGTTGTAACACATTCAACATTCCCCTCCCTTACCTGTGTAGTAACACATTTTCCTCCCTCACCTGTGTAGCAACACATTCCTCTCCATCACGTATGTAGTAAAACATTTACCTCCCATACCTGTGTAGTAACACATTACCTTCCCTCACCTCTATAGTAACACATTCTCCTCCCTCATCTGTGTAGTAATATATTCCCCTCCCTCACCTCTATAGTAACACATTCCCCTCTCACTACTGTTGTAACACATTTTCCTTCCCTCGCATCTGTACTAACACATTCCCCTCCCATACCCGTGTTGTAACACATTCCCTTCCCTCACTATTCAAATAGGGGAAGCACACCAACT
This sequence comes from Taudactylus pleione, assembly GCA_031769625.1. NCBI lineage: Eukaryota > Metazoa > Chordata > Amphibia > Anura > Myobatrachidae > Taudactylus > Taudactylus pleione. Next base: position 2,952,217 of record JAUIMM010000171.1, read on the forward strand.
GCCAGTGATGTTTGGCAGCACTTGGGATGACAGTTGGTGTTTCAATCTTGAACTGTGCAGTAGCCATGATGAGATAGTCAGGCAGGACATTGCACAGGGGGAGGAAACATTTTAGCCCTTTTTACCCCCTTAGCAGTCGAATTTCGAAAAATCCCTTCTTAGTGGGCAACTACATCATGGAAGGCATATACTCCCCGATTTTCATCTATCTAGGTCCAGGGGTTTGGGCTGGGCGTGGAGTCAGTCAGTCAGTCAGACAGGACATTTGATTTTATTTATAAATATGAGCTATGTTTGACTCTCTTAATTTAGAGCTAAATTATTCCAGTTTTGAAGTAAATAATTTGCTCTCTGCTTAAGTTCTGCTTCCTGCATTCTACAACTACAGTACTGAATGTGTGTAAAAGCTGTGTTTATTCATGTAAGATGGAAAATTTAATAAAAAATCTATTAACATGTTCACATATTCCAGTGAAGTGGGACATTTGTGTTATCACACGTCAATGGGGGAATGGTCTGTATAAAAACAAAAGTGATGGGAACAGATACTTAGAAGATCTTTAGTAACCTTTGAACCAGAACCATACTTTCCGTCGGTGGATCAGCAGCCAGACTAGAGATTCTTCCAGCAGTCAGAGATTCATTGTTTCCTGGACTGTACCCAATTATAAGCAATAAAAACAGGGAGAGAGGCGTTCATAAAGAGCTCATTACAATAATTTATTATTATCAATATTGTTAAAATAAAGAGAGGGGGGTAAAGTTTTGAAAATTCAAGTAGAAATTCAGTTTTTTTTAAATAATTTACATTTAAATTGTTCTACATTATTGTGAATTTTGAAGTTTGTAATATGGGAGAAAAAATTATATTTGTAATAAAATGGGCGGAAAAAAAAACATACAGCATCTTCTATTGGGTAGCATGTATTTTGGGATTTTAATATAATTGCACACTGACCTTTGGGGACCCTGAAATAAAAGCTAAGAAGTTTGTCTACTAGAATAAAAAAATGTGAGCACCTCATCTCTAGGCAGTGTTACAGTGCAGCCTAGTACTAGCTGATTCCAGCTTCAGCAAAAGTGTCTGTGCATCAATATTGTCTGTGCATTCAGACAGTGGGCCTGATTCAGAGCCGGATGCTCTGAACGAGCGTGTTTTTTTTTTTTTTTCAAAGCGGCCTTTTGGACGCTCGCATATCTGTGGGTTACCACCCACAGCTTATGCGAGCGTCCATGATGATGGTCGTGATGGTCAAGACCATCACGACCATCGTGCTTGCGACGAGACCTGCGGTAGGGTCTCGGTGACCGCAAGCCCTGGAGTGATTTTGGCTCTATCAGAGCCAAAATCACTCCCACTGACATCACTAGTGATGTCAGTATGGCCGGACCCAGACGGTAGGCGTTCCCATGGGAACGCCTCCGTCTGGCAGCCACGCCCCCGGCATGCCCACCAAAGGGGGCGTGCTGTCACTCACCATCGACAGCACGCCCCCTTTGGTGCGAGACCCATAACGACGGCTACCCCGTCGTATTCGGGTCTCGCGCATGTGCACGACGGAGCTCCCTCCGTCGTGCGCATGTGCACTAGGGCACACTCGACCCGCTTGTGAGCGCTCAGCGCTCGCGAGCGGGTCTGAATCAGGCCCAGTGTCAGTACCTTTACCATTCAGTTATAGGACATTAACAAACATTAACAATAAGTAAAGCATCTTCTCTAAAATTGTTTGGACATTCCACTTAAGCAATTGAATCATTTCCCATTGACATACAGTACAGTAGAGAAATTTGTTTGGCTAATCCAGATGGCATTCTCCCATGGGAGGCTCATGCAATAACTGCTCTGGTTTCTTTGTACCAGCCAGGAACTGCTAGAAACACTGACCAGACACAAACTCTTTTCAACACATCCTTTGATTAAATGATATGCTGATGTGTCAAGAGTTAAGATCATAAAAATGATGTTAGCAGATCCTGTAGTATATTCTGACTGAGAAGAAAAAATAAATGTATATATAATATACTATGTAGTAAAACAGTATATTCTATAATATATGTAAAACATTGTTATTGCCTTCCCATAGTGTAATATCTCAGTGTCACTTCTAAGAAAGACAGATATCAGACTTGGACTACAAAAGAAGGAACATTAATTACTTGCTAATCATTAATAATCATTTGTCTAGTGTGTAATATCTCAGCATAACAATGGAAACAAATATCACTATTGAAACACTGTGAGCTTTTGCTTCTCTCCTACTATAAGTGTTAAATTGGTACAGTAGTTTTACTTTTCGAGAAAAGTGTTCAACCTGATTGATCATTGTGGGAATTGCAGATTTACCTAGCTAGAGAGTTTTGCAAGCCACCAATTTGCATTCCTCAGTTTGCTTAATGGCCAGTGACCCTATTAAAATAGGTCACTCATTTATGGTATTTTATGAATGTCTGTCCAGTCCCATCACTACCGATTCCAGGATGGTGACTGTTCTAATTTAACCCCAGGAGTTCCTGGACACTTCATTTATGGGATATTCACAATTGCGGCCTCCATCCCAGTATCTATTTTTGTATTTTATCTTGTTTGTGCCTGATATGTGGGCCCTTCTGGACCAAAGTATTTTTTCAGGTCCATATATATTGCAAAACTACTACGTTGAAAAAAGTGGAATTATTTTTTATTATCAGTTATTTATGTAGTTATTAGTACTATATTTTATCCAGCTAACACATGAAAGCTCACCAATCTCACCAAACTTCTCTACAATTCTGGAGATAATCCTAATCTCACACCTAACATATTAAAGATATTAGAAGCCTTATTTTCCTTTCATTACAGATAAAACCAGCCTAGTCTAGACCCTTGGCATTGAGATCAAGCAATTGCAGTTCAATTTTTGCGGTTGGCTAATGACTGTTCACCCTGGCAGACTGCCAGTCTCAACACAATCTCTACCTCACATAATCACACAGTAATGACCCATGTTACAGGCATAGAAAGTCAGTTATGCATGCAATACTATCAGTGGTCCTGCCCATGTATGAGTTTGTATTCTGTATAGAGCATTTATGTTACCTAGCACATTGCAGACCAATCACTGAGGCCGTTAAAACTGCCCCAAAGTAATGCAAAAGAAAAAAACATTATCATAGTCATTAAACCCTTCTTGTACCTTATGTAATTCAGTAATACAGAACCTTTGATATAAATCTCAATCCCTATGAGCATTTAAAACTAAATTAATTTTATTTTTACACGTTTTGCACGATTAAAATACAGTGCCTATAGAGAGTCGGCATACCCTGTCAATATCCTTACCTTTTGTCACATTACACTGTGGAAAATAAAATAATTGAAATCAAACTTTTTCCAGCTTTATTTAAACATTTCGTCTTACAACATGCAACTAATAATGAAAGGCAGCAATTATAAGATGAACCACTAAAAAACTTGTGAGGAAAAGCTACGGCTGCTGTCATAGGAGCCCTTTTTACATTGATTCATACTCAGATGTACAAATGTTACACACCAAATTGATCAGTGCAAGCTAGCAATGTAGTTTTGTTGATTTTGTATGTTTTAATTGTGTGAATAAGATGCAAATTTTGAGAGAAAAAGACGGGCTGAGTTGTCCAGGTCCTGGCTCAGAAATAGGGGCTATTTGTCATGACTAAAGCAATAGCAAAAAAGGACACGTGTACACCAAGTTGGCCGTTATCACAGAGTGCCCACACAGCACCAAAGAAAAACTCTTCTCCAGAACCAGCAGAGAATGGAGGTTCAAAATTATAACTAGGAACAGACAGTTGTGCTTGGCATCATCTGACTATTATAAGGGTTGTACATTGATAGTTTCTAGTTTTATTACTATGCTGTTTCTCCTTTTCACACCCATTACACACTACCTGTAGCTGCACAGAAATGCCCTACGTGTACACCAAGGACTTCATTTCTATTGGTGGCTAATAATGCTGCTGTTTTGTAATAACGACACACACTTTCCCTGTGCAGGTGCTACAATTGTTAGTCCGCTTATTAAGTATGAATGTATCAGGTGTATCTGAGATTGTAAGCTCATTTGCACAGGAGATATACAGCGAAATATATATATATATATATATACACAAACAAGCTGAGGATGGCACTCCCATGTAACAAACACATAAGCCTGGGTGTCCTCCGTGGAAAGTAAGTCACTTCCCCAGTGTATCCACTTCAGCGGCGGCACTCCAGTATAAAAGACACCACAAGGCAGGTACAGTACCTGCCTTGTGGTGTCTTTTATACTGGAGTGCTGCCGATGAAGTGGATTTATATATATATATATATATATATATATATACACATACTTGTCCAAATCCACCCACAATGGAGCTGCCACTTAGTTTGCGAAAAGAAACACCAGTGGTACTCAGGAACACATCCATGAAGAATTATGGCATCTGCTTACCCTGCAGATACTTTCATCATCATACTAAAGGTTCATTATGTAAAATTAAGAATTATCATACTTTTTTTATTTTAGAAGCTAGACATAGCATGGTGACATTGCTCTATAAGGTAATTAACTACATCTCGCCCCTTATTACATGGGGTGGCAGAGGTAAATGCAGACACAGACTATAGATACACATGGCCCCTCAGGGCCAAAATGAATCACCTGACTAGAACAGGTTTTTCTAAATTAAATAATACCTTGTATATTTGTTAAATTATACTTTTAATAATATATAATCCCTGATTGTCATTTTTCTTATGTATTTTTCCATTGGTGTTTAATTTGCTTTCATTACCCAAGTGAATGTAATACATTGTTGTCATCATCCTAGTATTACATAGCTCCTTTTGCTATGTAGATTTCATATTCTAGTTTAAGTCCTATCTAATATGTTTGTTGCATCTTAGGCGTTGCTGTATCACTAATAGTAAAGGGGCCCGTTTGCAACAAAGATTGGGAATGGCATGCACTTCTGATGGGTGATCTTTGTTATTTAAGGTGAACTTTTTGAATTGTATAATTGTTCCAGATGAAATTACATTAAAGCACTGAAATGTTGAATATGTGTTGTAGTCTGTGCTCCCAAGTGTGTGCGTGTGTGTATGTACAGTGATGTGTGGTCAGGTGAGGCAGAGCCTTTTCTGTCATACTTAGGTATACTCCAAAGTTTTGACTATAAAAATGATAGGAAAAAATTAAGAAAATGTTATATAAATATCTTCTTTGTATTATTGTAATCATTTTTATAGTCAAATCTCTGGAATAAAAAGTGTATGGCAGATGAGGCACTGCCTCCCCTGTCTACCTTTTCCGCACATCCCTGATCAAAACACACCAAATTTCCAGCACCTTATACTGCTGCACCTTTGTATAATCCCCACATGTACCCTCAGGTTCATATAAGTATCTGTAAATATGGCTCTGATACTAGCCAGTGCCACCTCAGGAATTTATCTCACTGCACTTATAATGTATAAATAATCACACTCACTGAATAGGCGTAACTTTTCAAATATATGAAACCATCTTTTTAGAGTTTATTATTATTTTAATTTTTGCGTTGTTTCTTTCACTCGAACATTTTCTACAGTAATGTATAATCCTTATTAGATGTACTTTCTACAGTTATCCTTTTAGTTTACACTAGATGTGGACAATCTACACTTGGATCTAGGGGTAAAAAACAAAGTCAGTCTGTCCCTTTCTACATTATCCACTTCAAACATCTCCAGCCATCCCGTAATTGTGCTGAACTCAGTCCTTATGTAACTTGTTCTCTTCACTTCACTGACAGAGTTAGATAAACAGGTAATCCTACTCTATTGCCGGGGAGACCACTCTAAGCGGATTAATTGCAGATGGGTCTTAATAGAATTGTACCGTCAAGTGATCTAAGCGGAGACTCTCACACTGAGACGCATTCTGTAAATACTTATTATCTTATGCTGACAGCCTCTTGGGTCTTAATGAGATCAGTACAGTTTTCAATGCTCACATACAAAATATCCAATTGAGATTGTTTCCTTCACCATTCTTTATTGCTATCTTCTAGAAGGAAACATTTGAACATGAAAAAAAAACATTCAAATTAAATTTACAGACAATTTTTACAATAGCAAAATTGTCTTGTAAAGAGTATGCAATTTGATATGTTAGTTTCTATAGAACAGTTTTCTGATTGGTCGCTGTTCCAAACACTTAATTGGGATACAATGAAAATCCCCAAATAATGTATTAGGCAATTGCCTATGCTAGCGGGCTGAGGTTTGCGTATGTGCTTTTATTCTTTTGAGAGGATTATTTTTTAAAAATTTTTCTTTAAACCTCATAAAGCTAAAAGCATGGTGGTGGCCTATGGACCTGATTCAGCATTGCACGTATGTTCAACGTTGAACACAGATTCACGATTATCAAGTGCAGAACGGGTCCTGCGTGATCGCATGCAGGCCCCTGTGTGTCTCTGCCTGATTGATAGACAGAGGCATTTATGGGGCAGTGCAGGGGTGGGGATGGCCGGTGGGGCGTGCCAGCCCCGTTTTCCAGGAGTGGCAAGGGCAGGGGCTGCATCCACGGACGCAGTTTCATGGCATCTCAAGCCGGCCAGCTTGAGTATGGTGAGGCTTACACAGCTGGTCGATGCCACGCAATGGTTATCCCAGCCTGTGATTGAAAAGCTTCTTGCAAGCAGCTCTGCAGTTCCATCCTGTGCTGAATCACTCCCTATTTAGATACTTTTTGTTTTGTTTTATAGTCGTTTCTTTGTCATTTCTTTTCTACTATTTACCAATGGGATACAGAGTACAGTGGCGTATCTATAATGGGTACAGTGTGTGCGGGGCACACGGGCCCCCGGGTCCAGGGGGGCCCCGCACCACACACACTGCGCCCATATTATTTAATACTTACCTGTCCATGGTCCCACGGCGGGTGTCTGGGTTGCTCAGAATACCGGAAAATGGCCGTCACGGACATTTTTCCGGTGTTCTGCGTATGCGCAATAGACTCCGGGCACTACAGTGTGCCCGGAGTCTACTGCGCATGCACAGAACACCGGGAAAATGCCCGCTGCGGCCATTTTCTGGCATTCTGCTCATGCACAGTAGGCTCCGGGCACACTCTAGCATCAGTCGGCTGCCGGCTACCGGGCAGAGAGGAGAGGAGGGGGCCCCACACGGGGAGTGCACACGGGCCCCCTTCTCTCTTGAGACGCCCCTGGCAGAGTACATGCATTTTTATCAGTTACTGTATTACACTCATCAACCAGTCTGTAGTCAAAATTTAGACAGCTAAAACCTAGACAATCAAATCATCTACACCAAAATGTCAACATGGTCAAACTGTCGAAAACCAAAAGGTCGACATAAGCATAAGGTCAACAGGGTCATAAGGTTGACAGTCGCAATGTAGGGAATTACAGGTTTATTTATCAAGCAGTGAAAAACTTAGTGAAGCGGGCTAGTGGAGAAGTTGTCCAAGGCAACCAATCAGCTCCTACATATTATTTTACAGACTGTACTTAATAAATTTTACTTCAAAGCTGATTGGCTGCCATGGGCAACTTCTCCACTGATCCGCTTCACTAAGTTCTTTCATTGCTTGATAAACAAACCCCTCAAGTATGAAGTCCTAGTGGCTGAATAGGTTCATATCCCGACGCCGGCAGCCCGAAGGGAGAAGATCCCGACACTGCAGGTAAGTACCCTATCCCTACTCCTCTCCCCCCCTAACCCTAACCCTCCCGTAGTGGTGCCTAACCCTAACCTCCCCCCTTGTGCCTAATCTTCC